>CAUYTI010035154.1:0-23556 GCA_963575145.1 Galago senegalensis | reverse complement strand
CAGGCGCCCGCCACAACGCCCGGCTGTTTTTTGGTTGCAGCTGTCATTGTTGTTTGGCGGGTCCGGGCTGGGGATTTGAACCCGCCACCTTAGGTGTACGTGGCTGGCGCCTTAGCCGGTTGAGCTATAGGCGCCGAGCCCGAGAGTGATTTTATTACGGAGAATTGGCTCTCACAATTATGGAGGCTGACAAGTCCCAAGATTTATAGTCAATAAGCTGGAGACTCAGGAAAGCTGATGGTGTAAGTTCCAGTCCAAAAGCTGGCATCCTTGAGACTCAAAAAAAGCCAGTTTTCATTTGAGTGGAAAGGCAAGAAGAGACTGAAGTCCCAAATTAACTAATCAGGCAGAGGAATTTCCTTCTTGATAAGCTTTTTTTGTCCTATTTAGGTCTTTAAGTGATTGGATGATTTCCATCCCCATGAGGAGGGTAATCTGCTTTACTCAATTCATGGATTCAGATGCTAATCTAGTCCAGAAACATCTTCACTGACACACCCCATATGATATTTGACCAAGTGTCTGGGCACACCATTACCCTGTCAGGTTGACATATAACATTAGCCATAGCACCCTATGTTTCTAATTAGCTGGGTGTGTTTTTTTTTTATAATTATGAAAGAGTATTAAATTTTGTCAAATGCTTTTTCTTGGATCAGTTGACACAATCATGTTATTTTTTATCTTTAGTATGTGGACGTGGTACATTGCAATGATTGATTTTCAGGTGTTGAAACAGCCTTGCATTCCTAAAATAAATCCCTCCCAGTTGTGGCATAGAGTTCTTTTTATATATTGATGGATTTTATTTGCTAGTAATCTGTTGAAGATTTTTATGACAGTGTTCATGAGGAATATTGGTCTTTAGCTTTCTTTTTCAGGCAGTCTTTAGTCTTTGTCTGGTTTTGATATTAAGGTAATACTGGCCTCATAAAATGAGTTGAGAAGTGTTTCCTCTTTACTTTCTGGAAAAGATTGTGAGAATTGATCTTAATTCATTACCTTTAAATTATTGGTAAAATTCTCTAGTAAAACCATCTGGTCCTGGAGATTTCTTTTTCAGAAGCTTTTTAGTTATGGGTTAGATTTCTTTAATAATCATAGAATTATTCAGATTATCTGTCTTACTTTGGATAAATTTGGGCAATTTGTGGTTTTCAAGAAATTGATCTAAATTATGAAATTTATGTGTAGATGTTTATAGTATGCCTTTATTATCCTTTTCCACAGTTTTAGGATCCATAGTTATATCTTCTGTTTCATTCCTGATATTGGCAATATGTGTCTTTTTTTATATTTATCTTTTTTAGCGAAATCAATTTTGTAGATTTTTTGAAAGAATCTCAGCTTTTTGTTTTTTTAATTTTTTTTTCTCTACTCTCATTTTTGCTGTTTCCTTCCTTTTGTTTGCCGTGGCTTTATTTCGCTCTTCTTTCTCCAGTTTTTTTTTTTTTCTTTTTTTTGGCCAGTGCTGGGTTTGAACCTACCACCTCCAGCATTTTTCTCCAGTTTTTTAGGGTAAGAAATTAGGTTACTGATTTGAGATCATTCCTCTTTTTTAATTATAGGCATTTAGTGCTAAAAATTTCCCTCTCAGCACTGCTTTAGCTGCATCCTTCAAACACTGATGTGTTGCATTTTCCTTTTCATCCAGTCCTGAGTATTTTTTTTTTTTTGGTGTCCTTTAAGACTTAATGTATGACCCATGAATTATTTAGAGTATTCTGTTCAATTTCCAAGTATTGGGAGATTTTTCCTATTATTCTTCTGTTATTGATTTCAATCTCGTTATGATCAGAGAACAGACTCCATTTTTAAATATCTTTAGGTTTGTTTTATGATCTGGGATATGGTCTATCTTAGTGAATATTCCATGGTCACTTAGAAACAGTGTGTTTTCTGATGTTACTGGATGGAGTGTTCTGTAATTGTCTGTTGGATCCTGTTAGGCAGTGATGATGTTGAGTTCTGCTGGAAGAGTGATGAACACTTTGTTAACCCTTCTAAAGCCATGTCTAAATAGTCCCATTGAGACATAACTACAAGATAGACTCTACCTAACAAGTTCAAATATTGCAATCTGGTTGTTTGTACCCTCACGTTAACCTGAAATAAATAAATAGTCCCATTGATTTCAGCCTTTTGCAATCTCCTCTGTTTTCCTCTTCCCCTAATATGATGTATACATTAATCCCATATTAAAATGAATTTTAAATACTCCATGTGAGTCTACTGTATTGTATCTTGAAGCCCAAAGATTTCTTCACTACTGTATCTTCTTTAGCTTCTTCTAAAAGTATGAGTCTTTGAGTCACTCTTTGAATAAGTAGGCTGTTCTATTATTCTCTTAGAAATATACTCCTGAAGAAAAATTTGTTTGCTTCAAGGAGAGGAAGAGATAGTTTAAATTGAAAGGTTGCTGATCATTCAAGTAAGAGAACTGCTTATGTTGGGGGAGCAGGGGGAGACAGTTCCATAATGCTTTTGAGGGTAAAGGCCAAGTTTTTGTGTTTTCCATGGTTCTTTTCTAGAAAAGCGTCCACATATTTGTGGAGTGACTTAAAAATAAATGAATGAACACTGGGTGATGTGAGTCATCACAAAACAAAGACACCCACTCCCTAAACTGGTGTTCTTCTCAGGCTTTATTAAGAGTCTGAAAAACCAGGAAGGTTTCCAAAGTCTGCAGTGTTTGATTTACTGGCTTCATTCCAACCTGGCCATTGTTAAATGAAATACTTAAGAAAAGAGCTCTGCATTCAGAAACGAAACCTAATTTAATTTTTAATCAAGTAAAAAATAAATTTTAGATTATGCATGTATAACAAATTGGGAAAAAATGGATCCTTTGAGCCTAATATCAGCCTCTTTGCCTGAAGCTGAAGCAATTCACCATGACAAATTTAGATGTATTTATTACATCTATACTCACTCATGCATTATATGAAAGAAGGCCATTATTTTACTTAATCATTTTTTTCTATGTTCCATACCCAGTTTGAACTGTGCAATGTCTTAAGTTCATAGCAATAGAATGCCGATAACATGGATAGCAAGTTATTGTCCATAGGGTACTGTGATTTTTTTTCTTAATTAGGTATTCTCTGTGTTAAGCCACAAAGTAGGTGGCACCAAGATTATCACTGTTTGTGTAGTATATAAAATTTTTATTGGCCTACTAATTAACATGTGTTTGAAATATTAAGAAGAAGCAATTAACTTCTTTGTTAATATGCCAAAACCCTTACAGGAACTTTGTTTTTCTCCTTAACTGTTATAGGTTTGATCCTCTTTGTATAATGACCTTCATCTGGTATTGTGTTTTTTGGTACCAAAAAAAAAACCTTTCTAACAAGTTCAAAGGAACTTAGCTAGACAAAGAAAGGATCACCCATTCCAAGATGCATATTGGTATGTAGATGAAGTTAAGGAAGAATAGATTTTTCAAGCCACCTCAAATAAGAAACAGTTAAACTGGCTCAGAGCCTGTGGCTCAAGCAGCTAAGGCGCCAGCCATATACACCTGAGTTGCGGGTTCGAATCCCCAGCCCAGGCCTGCCAAACAACAATGACAGCTGCAACCAAAAAATAGCCAGGCGTTGTGGCAGGTGCCTGTAGTCCCAGCTTCTTGGGAGGCAGAGGCAAGAGACTCGCTTGAGCCCAGGAGCTGGAGGTTGCTGTGAGCTATGATGCTATAGCACTCTACCCAGGGGGACAGCTTGAGGCTCTGTCTCAAAAAAAAAAACAGTTAACTAAACTTGTCTGTTTTAAAGATGAGTGAAATCACACTTGAAAGCCCTTGTTTAGGCTTCTTAGTTTGAGTTCCTCTGTTGTCCAGTCCTCCATAATGTATTAAAGTAATGAACGCCAGTGCACCAGAAATTTATCAACTTTCTCAAAGATACAGAAGAGCCAGCTCTGCGTTGTACGTGCGTTTAGCAAGTCTGATGATGGTTGAAGGGTACTGGGAGAAGTGATTTGATGTGAAAATCTTCCAAATATCTGGTTTCTTATGACTGACAAACTGCTTTTCCCAGCTGCCTGGTGAAATTACCAGCTGTGCCACTGACAGATTGGCTGAGTGACAACCTGTAGCTTCTTCTGTCCATAAATGAGATATTTAATTTAAATGTTATGGCTTCTGTTTCACGTTCTGAGTGAGCTCAGAACAAAATCTGTGTCAAAATTAGGCTGTGTGTTATCCATTAAATCGCTTTGGGTTGTTTTTATTCTTTTCCTTTTGGGGGGACTCTCAGAAGCTTGAAAATGATTTTTCTTTCTAAGTTGATCCTTTTTCCACTTGGCAAACATTGCATTTTTCCTCTCTGCAAAAGCCAGCGTGGCTTTGCCTGCAATTCTTGTTTCCCTTTGCCTGCGTCACTTTCTGAGTTGTCACTGTTCCAGCCCATCACAGGCACATATTAGATCTGGACCTGCTGGGGCCTCTGACCTTCAAGGTGAAAGCCAGTGTTTTCCCAAGGATGATAGAGTGGCTACGGTAAAAATGAAAGTTGAAGGAAAAAGAATTTATTGTGAGAGGATAAGTGTGATGGAAACAAACCTGTTTTCAAAGAGGGGGCTGATCTAGTCAGAGGCAGTGAGCTTGGAACAACCTGGAGTTGTAGATAGGAATCTACAATGGAGGTAGGAGGTGCTGGTGGCTGGTGAGAACAGAAAGTGGGTAGAGAGAAAAGAAATCTTTGTATTGGCCTTAAATGTATAAGTAATTGTTAGAACCAGTCCCAGCTTTAAAGGCTTTCAACGCGTATTTTAAAGATTCTTCTCAAACAGTAGTTCTGTATTTATAGCATTTGAACATCAGTAAAGTGGGCCAAACACAGTGACTTAAGCCTGTAATCCTAGCACTCTTGGGCGGCCAAGGTAGGAGGATCCCTTGAGCTCAGGAGTTCAAGACCAGCCTGAGCAAGAGCATGTCCCTATGTCTACTAAAAATAGAAAAAATTAGCTATACACTGTAGTGGATGCCTATAGGCCCAGCTACTTGGGAGGCTGAAGCAGGAGGAGAATCACTTGAACCGAGGAGTTTGAGGTTGCTGTGAGCTAGGCTGACACCACAGCCTACTAGCCTGGGGCAACAGAGTGAGACTCTAAAAAAGGAAAAAGAAAGAAAAAATAAAGTGAGGTTTTTGTTTAGAATTTTTTTAATCTCCCATTATTCTGAGGGGAAAAAAGAACATAAGGGAGCACAAACAGCACAAGTAATTGAATATGTAAAGGGAGAATTCGGGAAAGGCTGCTACAGTCCAGATCGAGTGGGATCATTAAACATGCAGAAGTTTGATAACCAGAGTTGGTATGAAAGTATCATGGGAAGTTTGGGAAATTTAAGTACAGACTAAACTCCTTGAGCAAAGGTGAGGTATTTTATTTACCATGGTGATCTAAGTACCTGTTAAAGTACATGGGGAATGTAGGAGTTAAATAAATATCTAAAGAGAGAAGCTGGGTTAGGAGGCAATAGGAAGGGCAGAGTCTGAGAAGCCGTGGAACTTAGAGAATGGGTACATGAAAGCCCAGACTCTGCCACTGTGCAACACACACGTGCAGCGGAATTCAACTTGTCCCCCTAAAGCTATTCAAATTTTTAAAAGCTCTTAATAATGACGGCTTCCAGCTTTTAGGTGGGCTGGGAAAAATAAAGCAACCGTATTCTGTTTAAGGTGAATGATACATTTTTGCCATTTTCTTTTGGTTGCCTGGATAAAGGGAATATTTAGCACTTGAGAAACATGTTATCAAAACAATCCTCAGATTAATTCTAGGGATTAATTCAGGGAGAGCAAAAATTAACCAAGTAGCAGTTATACGTTTTTTTCCCCTATTCTATTTTAGCATGTGATTTGAGATGCTCCGAGATGCTCCTTATACCAGAACAGCATTTTACAGAAGATGTAAGCCAAGCTGCTTCTCACCTTTTTTTTTTTTTTAAAGAATTTCACTTTGTCACCCTTAGTAGAGTGTGGTGGCATCATAGCTCACAGCAACCTCAAACTCTTGGGCTCAAATGATCCTCTTACCCCAGCCTCCCAAGTAGCTGGAACTATGGGCACCTGCCACCCCCACCCCCCACCACATTATCTTTAGAGACGGGGTCTCTTGCTCTGGCTGGTCTTGAACTTCTGAGCTCAGACAGTCTTCCAGCCTTGACCTCACAGAGTGTTAGGATTATGGGTGTGAGCCACCATGCCCAGCCTGCTTCTCACTTTCCAAGGAGCCTTTTCTGTATAGTCAGTGGGGTTAACTGCTTTCGCTAAGAGACATGAGCAAATAATTATAAAATGTTCTTCAAATGACCTTATAATTGGAAACGTGGATAAGGGGAATGAGTAAACACCTTACAAATTCAAATATTATTATGGCTTATAGAAAAAGATATGTTGGCATTATTGTTCAGAGAGGTGAAAAAGACCCAATTAGAAACAGGTTAGTAAGCTTGAACTGGTGTTACACACTCTTAAAACAGCAAGAAGCCCTACTGATAAGACCTTTGAATTATAGAGTAACATGTTGTGACTGATCATTCATTTTAAGAAATTTGAATACCAGATTTATAAGTTTCATATGTTTACAATGTCAGAATTTCCATATTCTGCCATAAAGAATAAAATCCTCCAGTGGACTCAGCTGTAAAATTGCAAAGGACAGCAAATTTCATTTGTTAGCAAAATACCGTTTTGCATTCTTGGTCTTCCTGAATTCACATTTAAGCCACTTATACAAATCTTTGACACAAGCAATCTTTAAAATATATTTACAACTGACAGTTTGTGAAAAACAGGTTTGCTTTTGTGGGTTAAATAATCATTTTTCTCTAAAGACGTTAGTATTGCATGCTAAACTCAGTTGTGTCCACATTATTAAAGCTCCAGATGCTGTTTTGCCAAAGGTTTGCTTACACGAGGCAGTATGTTGTAGATAAGTCTTGTTATAGTGGAGACGGTGCCTGGACTTGGTCTGTTGCTGTTTAATTATTCCTAAGCCAACTTTCCTATTTCAGTTTTCTCAAGGAGCCATTATTCATCTCTGTGATGTCACACAGGGAGAAAAAACTTTCTCTCTGGTCACCATTGTGGGAACGCCAAATTGGATGGTATAGAGCAATGGTTCTCAACTTTCCCAATGCTGCAGCCCTTCGATACAGGTCCTATGGGTCGCAACCCACAGGTCAAGAACCACTGGTGTAGAGATTGGGCAGACGGGATGTGGATTTCCCTCCTTTCTAAATGGGAACCGGGTGAGGCTTCTATAAGGCAAACTTACAGCCTTCGGGTCATAGAAAAAGAGTTCCCGTCTTTGTTATAGAGGTTTTATTGAGAATTCACCCAGAGTATTTGCTTATTTTTTTTTCTCATAATCTCCAAAGTACTTTTTCCTCTGATTGGCATCCATTATACCTCAGTTGGGGTTCAGGAGACAAAAAAGCCATCCTAGGAATCAGGAGCTTTGGCTTTTACTCCCAGCTTTGTCAGGATTTAGATGTGGTGACTTGAAGCTGATCAGTTAGCTTGTCTGAGCTTAGTTTCTCCTCCCTGTCACCTGGGAATACAGTGTGTAAGAAGCTGCAGTAGAGGGTGGTGCCTGTGGCTCAAAGGGGTAGGGCACCAGCCCCATATGCCGGAGGTGGCAGGTTCAAACCCAGCCCCGGCCAAAAACTGGGGGGGGGGGGGGGGAAGCTCCAGTAGAAGGAGCATGGTTGTGTGCTCCACTGGCTTTGAAACAAGCCACTCCCTCTGCTGGGAAGGCAATTCCCTGCCATTTGGAACACTGAGCTACCCACCCCGCCCTGACTCATGTTCCCTGGGGCTCCTGCACCTCATCACATTTTAGATATTGTAGTTCTCAAAAAATATTTGCATGAATTACAATGGCGAGTTAGATGTCAGAGTGGTTGTGGGGTTCCTCGTGATTTTCTTTGGGAGCACCTGTCATCCTTTACACCCCAGGTGGCATTTCAGAACTTGCTGCCCCCTACTGCCCTGCCCAGTCCAGGCTCAGGCTCTCTTCTCTGTCTCCTGTCACACTTTCTTCTTTCTCTTTCTTCCCCTCCTCACTTGTACTTCTGCTCAACCATTGGGATCCACATTGAAGCCCATTTTCATCTCCTTCACATCCTCTCCCAGCTGTTTTTTTTGTTGTTGTTGTTTGTTTGTTTGTTTGTTTTTGAGACAAAGTCTCACTATGTTGCCCTTGGTAGAGTGTCTTTGGCATCTAAGTTCACAGCAACCTCAAACTCTTCTTAAGCGATTCTTTTGCCTCAGCCTCCCAAGTGGCTGGGACTACAGGTGCCCACCACCCCCGGCTATTTTGTTCTTGTTGTCATTGTTGTTTAGCAGCCCACTAGCCCCCGTGCATGTGGCTGGCACCCTTTACACTGAGCTACGGGAGCCAAGACTCACCTGGTTTTTTCACAAAGGCCTCTAGAGGCTGGGCATGGTGGCTTACGCCTATAATCCTAATACTCTGGGAGGCCCAGTTGGGTGGATTGCTGGAGCTCACTAGTTTGAGACCAGCCTGAGCAAAAGCAAGACCCGTCTCTACTAAAAATAGAAAAACTGGCTCAGCGCCTATAGCTCAACCAGCTAAGGCGCCAGCCACGTACACCTAAGGTGGTGGGTTCGAATCCCCAGCCCGGACCCACCAAACAACAATGACGGCTACAACCAAAAAATAGCCGGGCGTTGTGGCGGGCGCCTGTGGTCCCAGCTACTTGGGAGGCGGAGGCAAGAGACTCGCTTGAGCCCAGGAGTTGGAGGTTCCTGTGAGCTGTAATGCCATGGCACTCTACCCAGGGGGATAGCTTGAGGCTCTGTCTCAAAAAAAAAAAAAAAAAAAAGAAAGTTAATGTCATCAGTGGTGGGACAGGTGGAAATCACGTGCTAGCTGACAGGTTGCAATGAGAGGAGCATCACTTCATGCCTGTCATATTTGTACCCAAGGTACACAACTTAAATGCTGTCATAAAGAAACCAAAGATAAACCCAACAGGAAGAAGAGTCTATAAAATAATTGGCCTATCATCCTCAAAAGTGTCAAGGTCATGAAAATCAAGGGGAGATTGAGGGAACTCTTCCAGATGAAAAGAGACACGACAATGTAAGGCACGAGCCTAAACTGAATCCTTTGGCTATAATCAATGCTATTGGAATAATCAGCAAAATTTGAGTAGGGCCTGAGAATAAACCATAGCAATGTATCCACCCAAGATTTTCTATTTTGATGGCTATGCGGTGGTTATATGGGTGAATATTCTTTTTTGTAGAAAACACAAAAAAGGAAGATGGGACACTGTATTGGCAACCTACTCTCAAATGATTCAGTTATTTGAATTGTGCTTGCAACTTTTCTGTAATTGTGAGATTATTTCAAAATAAAAAGGAAATTTTTACAAAGGAGCCAGAGAACCATCATCAAACAAATGTCCTCCACCCTCTGTCACTACCTTGTTCTCTAAGTTAGAAAACAACCTTACCACCGCCTCAAGAGAGAACACAGAGGCCGTTAGTAGGGACGTTCTCTACCTCCCACGTGACACCCATGCAAGGGACCTTCCTTCATTTCCATCTTCGCTGCTTTTCCTCTGAGCTCACTGAAAGTGCTGTCCTACTGCTGGTCCCAGGTCAGCCCTGACAGTTTTTCTTCTTCTTCTTTTTTTTTTTTGAGACAGAGACTTAAACTGTCACCTGGGTAGAGTGCAGTGGCATCACAGCTCACAGCAACCTCCAACTTCCCAAGCTTATGCAATTCTCTTGCCTCAGTCTCCCAAGTAGCTGAGACTACAGACACCTGCCACAATGCCCGGCTATTTTTTGGCTATAGGTGTCATTGCTGATTGGCAGACTTGGGCTGGATTTGAACCCGCCAGCTCTGGTGTATGTGGCTGGCACCTTAGCCGCATGAGCTACAGGCACTGAGCCAGCCCTGCCACTTCTGCCCTAGATTCCACAGCTCCTGCCTCCTCCTCCTCCAAGACATTGCTCCATCCATCAGTCATTCTCAGCCCTTTATCTTCACCCTTCTCGATAATTGCTTTTCCTGTAGCAACTAGCTAGGTCCAAGTATCCTCTATTGTTAAAATACTCTTTTAAGCCCTCTCCCTTCTTCCAAAACTACTATTTCAGACCTTCGTCACTTTCCTCAAGCTCTTTGTTTCATCAAGGATAGTTAACTAGAAAAAAAATGTTTATTATCACATTGGGGTGCAGTGGCTCATGCCTGTAATCCAAGCACTTCAGGAGGTTGAGGCAGGAAGATCCCTTGAGGTTAGGAGTTCAAGACCAGCCTGGGCAACATAGTGGGACCCCATCTCTACAAAAAATTTCAAAATAAGCTAGACATGGTGGCACATTCCTATATTGGGAAGCTGAGGTAGAAAGATCACTACAAGTCAAGAATTTGAGGTTACGGTGTGCTATGATCATGCCACTGTACTCCAGCCTAGATGTGCAGAAAAAATAGAAAAAAATTAGCTGGGTGTCATGGGGGCTACTCCAATTACTCGGATGCTGAGGCAGGAGGATCACGTAGCCCAGGAGTCTGGGGTTGTTGTGAGCAATAATGATGTTATGACTCTCAAGCCTGGGCAACTGAGTGAGACTATCTCAAAAAAAAGAAAAAAAAATCTGTCCCCAAGTTCAGATTTTCTAATTATTATCAGACATCGTTAGGTAACTCACAGTGTCTCTGAGAGTACCGGAAATTCTAACACTGGAAACCGCCCCTGCATGTTTTCTTACTATCCCCTCTTCCTCTCTGCGTCACAAACTTTTCGCAAAGTCAGCCTGCACTCCCTGCCTCCACTGTCGTCCTTCTCCTTTGCTCTCTGTCCCCACATCCACTGAAACTGTCCTTCCCAAAATCACGTTTGGCCTCCTAGCTGCCAACCAGATGGACTCTTACAATTCTTGTCCCGCTCCCCGCCCCGAAATCTCAACATCTGAGACTGTGCTTCTCCCTGACTCCCCTGATCGCAGCCACCTCTGCCCGAGTTTTCCTCCTGTCTCCTGGCTGGCACTTCTCATTCTCCTCCCCAGGCTCTTCTTACGCACCCAGATCATGAACACAGGAGCTCTCAGACCCTCCCTGTCCCTCTGCTCTCCTGTCAGCGTGCACATCGTCCTGGGCATACGCCCTTCCCAGGCGCACGTCCACCTCGCTGGCTTCACTTCCTGTGCTATGAGCACCCATGTCTGCATCTCCAGCTTGGAGTGTTCCAAGTTTCTGACCCTACACAGTATCCAGTTGCCATCTAACACTTCCACCAAGATGGCCTCCAAGCAAGTTGTCACCAGTCAAGCTTCCTGGTTACAAAAGATAAAAACTCCAAAATATTTTAAGTGGAAAGGAAATTCACTGGAATTGCCATTGGTGGTTTGGGACTCGTGCAGAGTTTGATCCAGGAGTTCATGAGGTCAGACGTCATGCTCTCCCTCGACCCCAGCTGTGTTGGTTTCATTCTCATAGACTGTCCATTCTTTATCACAAGAAGGGTATCAGCTGGGCTACCATCAAACAGCAGAAAAAAGAGGGATTCTCTGATCCAGTGACAAGCTAAGGTCACATGCCCAACCTGAGTCCATCACTGTGGCCAGGGGACTATGAAGCTTTGACCAGTTTCAGCTGAGGTAATCTAGCAGAATGGACAAGGGATTTCCAAATGAAAATTAAGTTTTTCCATAAAGAAGAGGAAAGGATATAGAGGCATCTGGCATAGACACGGCAGTGTCCAGAAGCAATCCCCAGGCAGGAACCTGCGCGTCACTGTCCTCTCCCCCTTAACCACTCATTCTCTGTCCTCCCCACTGCCGCTGCTTCTGTTTGGTTTTAGGTCCTCATGACTTCTCATCTGGGTAACTACAAGCCTTAAATCAAAGCTCAATTTTTCATTCATTTGGCACAGCAACTGGTATACATCAGGTAGTCCCCCCCTTCAGGGACCACGGGACCTGTGGGAGAAAGAAAGAAAATAAACAAGTCACCAAACTTGTTTGTCATGTTAGGGTTAGGGTTATGTCATGTCATGTATGACATGACAACTTGGGCTACGTGCTACACGGACAGAAAGGAGGTTACAAGAGAGCATAGTGGGGGGATCCACTCTAGACTGGTGGTCAACAGAGTTCCAGCGAAGGTGACTTCAGCTGAGGCTTCACATGTGAGGAGAAGGCAGTCAGATGAAGGACATGGAGGCAAAGTCAGGCTCTTAGTCACATGCCCCATATGAATGAATTCTGTCAAAGACCTGAATGAACTCAGGTCACCTGAGTGATGAGATTCTTCATCTTTTTTTTTTAAACAGTCTCAGCCTCACTCTATTGTCCTGGGTAGAATACCTTCGCCTCAGCCTAGCTCTCCACAACCTCAAACTCATGAGCTTATGTGATCCTCCTGCCTCAGCCTCCCCAGTAGCTGGGACTATAGATGTGCCCCCCCAACCCCTGACTGATTTTTCTATTTTTAGTACAAATGGGGGCTTGCTTTTGTTCAGGCTGATCTCAAACTCCTGAACTTGAGTGATCCTCACACCTCAGCCTCCCAGAGTGCTAGGATTACAGGCATGAGCCACTGCACCTGGCCAGCTGCATCCTTGGCCAAACCTCCAGCTGAAGATGCAGTGGGGCTGCCACTTGATTACAGCTTCGAGAAACCCTGCACAGAGGGTTCAGCTGAGCCAGACTCTCGGCTCATAGAAGCTGTCAGATAATACATGGGTGCTGTTTGAAGCTACCAGCTTGGTGGCTATTTGTTAAACAGTATTAGAAAAGTAACACAGGCTCCCTGAGGCAGGCAGACCCCACTGTGAAAGAAGGCAAGTAGATAAGCCCCGCTTGCTTATTCCATCCCCACCACTCACCACCAAGGCCCTGGGAGGGGCCAGGACTGTCCGCCTGGGGGTGGAGCCTCCACCCAGAAGCAAGGATCCCCCTTTGCATCACCTCTGCCTCAGTAGGAAGCAAGGGTGGAGGGAGGGGGGACTGTTAGGAGGGCACGACCATCATCCTGACAAGAGATGATGGTGGCTTGAGCAGAGAGGTGGTCGGTGAATCTGAGACACGTCTGGGAGGTATAAATTGCCAGACTTGCTAATTGCTGGATACAGAGGCTGGGAGAGAAGGGACCAAGAACAACTAGGTGCGAAGGAAACACTAGCAGAGGAAGAGTCAGGGAAAGAGTAGAAATCAAGTTTCCTTCTGGACGTGTAAGTCTGAGAGCCTGCGAGACATCCAAGTCGAGATGTCACTCAGGGGGGCTGAATATGCCAATCTGGAGCTCAGAAGAGAAGCTGGGACTGGAGATACCAACGTGTGAGTCACCAGCACAGCCGTGTTATGTAAGCCGTGCAGAGGGGTAGAACCAGCCAGGAGGAAGTGTGGAATCTGCCTCCTCCAGTCTCTCCCCCACACTGCCCTCCACGATACTGTCATCTCAAACACAAATCCTGTCCTGTCGCGCTGCTGAAAATTATGCAATGGCAGTCAAAGGGCCTTTCCTCCTCCTTTTAAGTTTCAATTTTACTAAAATTTTGTTTAAACTGTAAGAGGAGAGCTGTGTTAACATGTTGTACATTGACCTAGTTTCACAGAAGAAATTATATAGCACTGATTAAAAGCCAGTACAATATTTGGAAAGTTGAGGAGAAACAGAGAACGCAAAGAAAATGTAATGAAGGCAAGCGGATAATTAAATTATGGCAAATGTGTTGCTTTTCACACTGCTCTCTCAGAGTAACTAAGATAATTTGTACATCCAGACATAGATTTTAATTTCGTAGAAGGTCACTCACCAGCTGTGTGACCTTGGAAACGGCTTTGACCTTTCTATGTCTCCTTTTACTTTCCCCATAAGGTGGGGATAATGATGTTTGCACTTCTTTCCTAGAAAGGATGCTGAGAAGGCCAAGTGAGATAATGAAAGTAAGAACACTTTGAAAAGTTTACCGGAGGAGGGGGGAGGTGTTTATAAGCTCCTTACGTTCGAAGACCACGATAAATTACGCTGCATCTTCTATGCCCAGCAGAGTGCCTGGAGTTCATTACAGGACTATTACCCAAAAGGAAAAATGGGCCAGGCGTGCGGCTCACACCTGTAATCCCAGCATTCTGGGAGACCAAGGCAGGTGGATTGCTGGAGCTCACAGGTTTGAAACCAGTCTAGAGTGAGACCTGGTCTCTAAAAATAGCCAGGTGTTGTGGTGGGCACCTGCAGTCTCAGCCCCTAGGGAGGCTGAGGCAAGAGAGTCGCGTGAGCCCAAGAATCAGATTGCTGTGAGCTATGAGGCCACAGCACTCTACCGGGGGCGACAAAGTAAGACTGTGTCTCAAAAAAAAAAAAAAGAAAGAAAATAAAAGAAATGCTTCCAGGGCTCCCTAGTGCCTTTAGAATAAATCATAGTTGAATCCCCGGAGATCAGAGTCTAAGATTAAGAACTGGATGCAGATAGTTTATGAGGCTGTCCAGGAGCAGGAGGACAGACAAAGAGAACAAGCTGCTGCGTGGTGCGACAGGGACACCACTGCTGAGGGCAACAGGGAATCAGCTCCCTGAAGACCCCAGAAATGTTTATGGAGTCACTTCCAGGACTGCCCACCTGAAAGACAGGAGGCTAGAACAAGAGGGCCGCCCCTCCACTACAGGAGGTTGTCCTGGAGTGCGTCAAACACTCGTCCTTCCCTAAGTGAGCCGTTCCTGTGGCCCCAGAGACAGGTCAGAGGCACCCAGGGGCAAAAAATGTCCTTGGGGTGAAACACATCATTGAAGAGCGAGCTTGAGCTTGCACAGAACCCTCCAGCACTGCAGCGAGTGGAATCAGAGGTGGGCAGGGGGTGTGGTGCGGGCTTCCAAAAGATGCAAAACCTTCTGCTTGACATTTGTCCTCCCTTGGCTTACAGCCCCCCTAAAAGAATTTTCTCCACCATCAGACACAGATGCAGAGGTGCCACTGTGGGGCCCTTTTTGTACCTCATACCCTTGACAGCATCCATGTGCTCCCGTGGCTTGGAGCAAGGACAAGCACCTGTCCCAAGGTAGCCAGACTTTAGGCAAGCTAGTAACCCATAACTAGATAAGACCCATCAATCCCGTTCTCACTCTGGGAAAGCCAAAAGAATGAGTCCATCAGCAATAGGTGTTGAAACCGTCAGGGTGAAAAGTAAGGATGGAACTCTAAAACTGGGTCAAGTTTATCAGGTGGCAGGTTGATCAAGAAAATGTGTCATAAAAGAGATGATTCTTGAACTGAGTCATAAAAGGTGACCAGGTGTTAACCAGGCAGACAAAATGATCTGATCTATGAGCAGACCAAGATAATGAGAAATTAAAAGGTGAGATAGAGAGAGGGCGAGTGAGGATGGGAATAACCCAGTTGGTGGTGGTTGGAGTGGAGATAACTGACGAGGGACTGAATTCCTTAATGGCCCAGACCTTCTTCCTGAGGCCAGGTCATGACACTTCTCTATACATGTATCTTTGGATCCCCTTATGCCCCTTCAAATAAAGGGTGTAAGGGGTTCCAGACACCCAGAATACTGCCACTCTCCACACATCCCATGTTTTCTCATGCCAGCTCTGCCTTGACTTCCTGGTCAACTCCATTCAACCTTTAAAACTCAGCTCAGACATCAGAGCCTTTCCTGACTCCACCATACCCCTATAACTCTGAATTACACACCTTCCCCTGAACTCTGTGGCATCCATACTTATCGCTATTATAGCATTCTTTGAGTTCCAATTATTGACGTTCCTGTCTGCTATGGAGAACTCCCTGAGGAGAGGAATGATCAATTATCTATTTACTTAAAAATGTATATTAAGTGCTGACTATGTGCAAGGCATTGTTCTAGGCACTGAGGTCATGGAATAAAAATGAATAAAGCAGACAGAGTTCTTTTCATGGAGCTTATACTTTAAATGTTTGTTAGATGGATGGATAGGTGGTTGGATGGTTAGGTGGGTGGATGGATGGGAGTATAGAAGGATGGATGGATGGATGGATTGATGGATGGATGGATGTGAGTGATTAAGCAGATGAAGCTTTGAGGTGAGAAAGTCCACTATATGTAGGTCACTCTGAAAGTTTTAAGACAGACTGTGTCATGGTCCACTATTTCACTTCCAAGAAACACAGCAGCGCCATTTCTAATCTACTGGTGCAAGTTTCGACTTGCTCAGCTTATTGGTGTTGCTGGGAGGGCTTCATTTGTTTTCAGCCATGCACATTTCTTGATTGTTGTGTATCTCAAAACTTTCATAATGACCACTGTATAAGGGAACAAAGATCTTTCCTTTAATTAAACTTAAGTCACCTCTTAGTACCAAGCCAGATCTATCTTTTTCCCTGTATTAGTTATCTATCACTTCATAAGAAATTGCTCCATGACTGACAGGCTTAAAACAAGTATTATCACCCCCTTAAGTTTTGTGGTTCATGAATTTAGACAAGGCATAATAGGAATGGCTTATCTCTGCTCCACAATCTCTGGAGTCTCAGCTGGAAGACTTGAAAGCTGAGACCTGAAATCATCTGAAGGCTTGACTCCCGATGCTGGAGTATCTGCTTCCAAGGCAGCTCACTCACAGGGCTGAGGCAAGTCGAGCTGCGTAGAGGTCTATGAGCGCCTCTGCCCAGGCTGCCTGAAGGTCCCCATGACCTGGCAGTTGGCTTGCCCTAGAGCAAGTAGTCTGAGAGCAAAGCAGATGCAGCTGTGTCTGCTGTGACCCAGTCTTGTCACACCCTATCCCCTTCACCACATTCTGGTTATTAGAAACAAATTACTCAGCCTGGCCCACATTCAAGGGGACAGGAATTAGACTTCACCTTTTGAAGGTTGCGTCAAAGAAGCTGTGCCCATCATTGGAAGCAACCCTCCTCCTCAGGCCTGCAGATAGATTTCTGTTCCCCAGCTGTCATCAGTCAGGTTCCTCCCTCCGTAAACCCCCCACTGAGCAGACACAGTCTCCCCAGTTCACTCCTACCAACCTTCTCTAAACAAGTAATGACCCTTGGCATTTTAAGAGTTTTACTGCCAATCTCCATAGAAAAGAAAAGTAAATAGAGGTTTAAAATGACAAATCTATGGAGAAAATCACAGGAAAACTGATAAAGAACCAGAGAAGTTATTATCGGTGGGATTCTCAGCTCCATGGCTCGCAGACCCCTCATCCCCTCAGATAGTCCTGCCGGGGAGTCAATTCTCATTCTGGGGATCGTCTGGTTGGATAGCACACTGAGCTAATAAGCCGTTAGCCCACAGATATCTATTTGACACCTCTTCTACATCTGATGGAATTTTTTGGTCTTTTCTAGAACCTTCCTCCAAATCTCCTCATTTGTTGTGGGCCCTTTTAGCCCTGAGCTATTTTGCATCTATTCTTTGCATGTGCCTGTGCTGGCACTTCTGGACTGTACCCTGATCCGTGGGCAAAGGAAGGCCTATTTCCAAACCACACCTACAGACTCCTCCCAGGTTTTGGATGTTCTATGTGGACCTGAAGGCTACAGCACTGTCATCTCATGCTTGAAAACTTCCATAGTCTCCTAAATGGTCTCCCTCCAGACAATGCTCCACATCTCAGCCAGAGCGGCCTAAGTTCATACATGATCTCACTGTTCTCATTCTTGAGAGTCTTCAGTGGCTCCCCAGTACCCCAGGACAAAATCCATGCTTCTTCACAAAGTCTACAAGGCCATTCGTAACATTGCTTTGCTCACCTCCCTGACATTAGCATTCAACCAGAAAGAACTAGATTCACCTGAGAGAGGTCTTCTCAAGGAACCCCCAAGGATATACCTGCAAGGGCCTCCCCATGATGACTCAGCTCTTAGGAATTTGTATACTTAACTTCTTATGACCTGGAAATTTCCGCATTTGTAAAAACTAATGGCTCTGTAAAAGCCAGAGCTCACTTCTCTGGCTTGATTCAAACTGACCAATGAGAAAGGTACCCATGGGCCAGAATTTTTTGACTGGGGATAAAAATAAGGTGACCAGATTTTAACATTGGTAAAGCGGGACACCATTGACTGGGAGTGGGGGGTGGTGGGGGTGGTGGTGGTGGTTCTTAATTAAAAATTTGGTCTATATGGAGCAACAAAAATGTTCATTGAATGCAAAAATAGTATTGTAATATATATATATTTTAAATTTCCACATAAGTACAATTTACAAATATAATACATTAAAAAAAAATTATGTACAGGGCAACGCCTGTGGCTCAAAGGAGTAGGGCACCGGTCCACCTGGGTGACCTTGCCCAGAAGGGGAATAGGGAGTTTACATTAGCCTTTTCATTTCCAAATGAAGTTACATTAACCTTTTCAGCAGCCGAAAAACATATATTCCCTTCCTGTTGTCTCGCTGTTCCCTAGCTTGTCGTGCATTCTTTCCAAAAATCGGGACTTTTTAAAAACATCGTGGGAATCGAGACTGTCCTGCCAAAAGCGGGACGTCTGGTCACCCTAGATAAAAAGGAGAGGACTAAGCCAGTCTGGGAGTGTGGCCATTTTGAATTCTTCTGTGCTGTTGCTCTATAGACTGTAATAAAGCCTTTCCTCTTTTAGACATGGCGTTTGGGTATTTGTTCTCTCCCCTGGGGCTCATCTTCCTGCAACACACCAAGTTCTATCTCTCTTGTGTACCTTTACACATGCCATTTGCTCCACCTGGAAAGTTTGCCTCCCAGCCACTACAACCCCCCTCTCCCAGGACTGCCTCACTCCCGTTAGCTACCTATTGTCTGCTTGGATGTCTCCTTTTCCAGGAGTGTATGCCTGGCTTTGCCCACCCCACGCTAGTACATGGGGCTTGCTCCCACTTTTTACGTTCTTTGTATTTTTTTTTGTTTGTTTGTTTGTTTTGACCGGGGCTGGGTTTGAACCCACCACCTCCAGCATATGGGGCCAGCAGCTTACTCCTTTGAGCCACAGGCACTACCCCACGTTCTTTGTATTTTGTTTGATTATTTGTCCATCTATACTGTTACAACCTTGCCATCATAAACCACGTCCTGTATTTGTTGACCTAAAAGGAAGGAGCTGAGGCAAACTTAATATAAGTAGTGAAGAAACTCAGGAATTTCACTCCAAAATATGACTCCTTGGGTAGGGTATCCTTGGTGTAAAGAGTGAAAGGATGGCCCATCTTGATAGTGAAATAACAGAAAAGTTATTGATAAGATCAAACCCTACCCAGACAGGGTGGACCAGCCTAAAAGAATCAACCCCCTACCCTGCCCCACTGGATAAAGATGAATGGGTCAACGCTCTACCCTACCCACAAGATGCCTCAGCTGGGAAAGGTAAACGGGCCAACCCCCAACCTTACAACAGATACCCAACCCAGGAAAATGTCCCGGCCCCCACCTTCCCGATCTTTAAAACCCCTGTTCATTATCCTCATGTGGATTTCTCCTGAGCTGGAAATCCTACCCCCCTACACCCAGGTGGTATAAAGCCATTTTAATTGCACAAACTGCGCCTTGGTTTTGCTTTTGTCTCACACCTAGGAATAATCTTTCATCTTTGGCTCTGTAACCTTTCAGTTATTAACTCATAGTGAGAGAGGATACTGGAGAGGGGCGAGGTCTGGGAGAACAGGTCTTCTCAAGGAGATCACCAGGTTACACCTGCAGGGTCCTCTCCATGGTGACTCAGCTCTTAGGAATTTGTAACCTGGAAATTTCCAAGTTCTGTAAGATCCTGTAGTTCTATAGGGGCTGAACTAGCATCTCTGGCTTAATTCAAACTGGCCAATGGGAGGGGTACCTGTGGGGTGGAACTTTTTGACTGTCAATAAAAAGGAAAAGACCAAGCCAGTCGGGGAGCATGACCATTTGGAAATCTTCTATGCTGTAAGCTCCCGGCCAATGAATAAAGCCCTTCCTCTTATAACTATGGTGTTTGGGTGCTCTTTCTCTCTGTTGGACCTCATCTTCCTGCAACAATAGTTTTTCAGTAAGGGCTAAAAATCAAGCTCTCTCTGCAATCTCTGGGGTCTCTCCAAATCTCTGCCCTCTCTTGCTAGCAGGCACCCTGTGGGGTTCCATTTTCACAACCACTAAAAGATCGGACAGAAAGGAAATGTAAATCTTTGTCTTCACATTCACCAACTCCTTATCTTTTAGAGTCCATTTGGTAGCCTCAAGGTTCCTGGGTTGTCCCTGAGTTGCAGGAGGAAGAGGGTCTAGTGGCCTGTCACTGTCAGCCAATATGCAGAAGGGATACATCCCCCAAACTTTTTTTTTTTTGAGACAGAGCCTTAAGCTGTCCCCCTGGGTAGAGTGCCATGGCATCACAGCTCACAGCAACCTCCAACTCCTGGGCTCAAGTGTTACGCCTGAAAAATCTCCCAAACAGCCCCAACAGACGAATCCGAGACACACTCCAATGTAAAAGGCATGAGGTGAGGTTTTATTCAGACCCAGGTCTGGACTCTCCTGGCATGCAAGCCTAGGACAAGCCCCGAACTCGGGGTAGAGCAAGTTTTTATGGGGTACAGAAAGAAAGAAGGGTAGGGTCCGTTACGAGTACACTCTTGATTGGTGGTTGGTGATTTCATTAGTAAAGGAGGAAGTAAAAGAGGATTTGCATTGATAGCTGATGATTTCACTAGTAAAGGTGAATTTGGATTGGTACAGGTGAGGGGTGGGGGGTCTCTTAACTGGGGGCTAGAGTTGGTGCAGCCTGATTACTTGTATTTTAAGGTAATAGAAACTTATTGTTTATTATAGCAGCTGTTTGCCTAAGGTGACTCAGTTACGGCTCAGTGGCTGTGCAACCTGGGGTGGGGGAGAGGCAGCAGGGAGTGGCCCTGCAGGTTTCACTGGCAGAGGTTGGGGCGGAAGGGCTAGGAATGGAACTTATGCAGTAAACAGCCAGGAATGGGGCTTGTGCTGTAAACAGCCAAGAATGGAGCTTATGCTGTAAACAACAAAATGAAGCTAGTTTGGCTCTGACACAAGCGAGTCTCCTGTCTCAGCCTCCCAAGTAGCTGGGATTATAGGGGTCTGCCACAACGCCTGGCTATTTTTTGGTTGCAGCCATCATTGTTGTTTGGCATCTTAGCCACCTGAGCCATAGGCGCCAAGCTGGGTCCCCAAAACTTTATTCGTCTGATGATTCTGGAGAACAGAGAGAGTAGCCTCTCCAAGACTGTTCAGTTCTTCCATTTCCAAAATCACAGTTTTATGCATAAAGATTCAAATCAAAGACCACATTAACCTTTATTTTGAATAATAATCAGCGTAACACAGTGACCTATTACAGCATTCCAATTCAAAAGTCAATCTCCTAAATCAATCCACCTAAACTACTCAACATAGGCATCTTTAGTGTGGAAGCTAAATTGACGAAACAGTAAGAAGGGGAGGCAGGAGGTCAAGGTCACTTAGGACCTGCTGTGTCACGTGGGCCCACTTGACTGACTCCATCTCATTCTCAGCATCAGTGCTTTCTCCTGGGTGAATGATAGGGTGTGCGCGTCAGACTCGCATGGGAAACGCCTGTGGTAAATCTGTCTCCAGTGGCTTATCATCCAGCGGCTAAAAGGAGAGGTGCCACAGTTTCCCAGTGCCCTGTGAGTTGGCTACAATTGCTCTTTTTCCTCTTTGCTTAAATGCAGCTGCCTCTTGACCTCAGTGCTGACATCTCTCCTCTCTCTCTTTCTTTCTTTCTTTGGGATGCCAGACTGTCCCCCTCTTCTCTTTTGTCTTTCTTTTTCCCCACTCTCTCTCCCTCTCTCCTTCTAAGAGGATAAAATAAGCCTTGTACTTTTATACTCTATCCTAGAGAAAACCTTTTCTTGACCCACACAGAGCACCTACCAACCCTAACAAAGAATACATTGAACTAAAGGCCCTTAGAGAGCCACAGACACTGGCAAGGGCTTTCCCTCTTTCTTCCTAAAAATCAGATGGACCCATAAGAACAGTGGTCTTTCCTTCCCCTTCCTGTTATCCCAATATATTGCAGGGAAGAAGATCATGAATTCAACCAGACCTGGCCCAACCCATTTTAAAGATAATACTTGTCTCTCAGGTCAATTTAATTTCCAAAGAGAATCACTTACAAGTCATCTATTTTCCCCAGCATCCATTCATTCTCCAAAGTAACTTTTCATCCTCCCTAGTAACAATTTATTTCCCCTCAACAGAATTACTTATGTCCCTTATCTCCTCCTTCTTCTAAAATGAGGGTATGTAAACTTCTGGACCCCACTGGGATACTGGAGAATCACAGTGTGCACAGTAAATATATTCATAGTCTCTTACTAATCTGCTTCATTGTGAGCTGACCTTTCAGCAAATCTTTCAAGGGCAAAGGAAATTTTCCTTCTCCCCAACCGAAGTTTATTGTGCCAAGCGTGAGGTTGCAACCAGGAACATAGATTCAAGTTGCCCTGAATATACAATGGATTTCTAAAGGAAAATAAAGCCCTTCCTAATGTTGCAGGAAGATAAGGCCCAATGGAGAGAACGAACACCCCAACACCATGTTTAAAAGAGGAAGAAGGGCTTTATTCCAGCCGGCGGAGCGACAGCACAGAAGAATTCAAAATGGCTACACTCCCCACTGGTTCAGCCTTCTCCTTTTTAACCCCAGTCATAAAGTTTCAGCAGGGCGGCACCTGTGGCTCAAAGGAGTAGGGTGATGGCCCCATATAACAGAGGTGATCGGTTCAAACCCAGCCCCAGCCAAAAACTGCAAAAAAAAAAAAAAAAAAGTTTCAGCCCGCGGATCCCTTTTTTATTGTTCAGTTTAAATCAAGCTGGAGAAGTAGACTCCGGTTTTACAGAACTGTGGGCTTTTACAAAACTGGAAGCAAGAGTTCATTTCCAAGTCCCAGGAAGTTAAGTTTCTACAAATTCCTAAGAGCTGAATCACCACAGGGAGGATCTCACAGGCCTATCTTTGGGGTCTCCTTGAGATGACCTCTGTTCTCTTAGACTTTACTTTTTCCAGGTGTCCTCTCACTAAGATCTTCACCATTAATGTACATTCAAATAACATAAGCTATTTATTGGCTACCCATTTATTGTTCTCAGTATCACAAATTCCAGGACCCTGAAGATAACAGGTGAGGCTGCTAATCAAGAACAAATTGACTTTACATAATTGCCCCTGCTTATGTGCCCTGGGGGAGGCAGGTGTGAAAATAACTGAAGTCTCAGACTGGGCCCCAGAGACTTCACATATTTCACCCAGCTTCGACTGCACTGAGATCTTTTTCTTTTCCTATATCCTTACTGTTACCAGACAAAGAGGGTCCAGCTACCTGTCACTGTCAGCCTGTAAGGGCCAGACCAGCGCCATTTTGTTATCTACTACATAAGCTCTGTTCCTAGCCCCTCCACCTCCCTCCACCCCAACCACCAGGAAAACCCAAAGGGCCACTCCCTGCTGCCTCCCCCACCCCTGGTTGCACAGCCATTAAGCCATTGAATTGAGTCACCTAAGGCAGACAGCTGCCATAATAGGCAATAAGTATCAGTTCCCTTGAACAGCTCCCATAATAGGCAATAGGTTTCTACTTCTTTGAAATTCAG
>CAUYTI010035150.1:0-34563 GCA_963575145.1 Galago senegalensis | reverse complement strand
TCCCTCCCTCCCTTCCTCCCATCCTCCCTCCCTTCCTTCCATTCTACCTCCCTCTCTCCCTTCCTTCCTTCCTTCCTCCCATCCTCCCTCCCTCCCTTCCTTTCTTTCTATAGTCTCATTCTGTCACCCTGGGTAAAGTGCCATGGTGTCATCATAGTTCACAGCAATCTCAAACTCTTCAGTTGAAGTGATCTTGACTCAGCCTCCTGATTAGCTGGGTCTACAGGTGCCTGCCACCACACCTGGCTAGATTTTCTATTTTTAATAGAGATGGGGGTCTCACTTTTGCTCAGGCTGGTCTCGAACTCCCGAGCTCAAGTGATCCCCCCCTTCAGCCTCCCAGAGTGCTAAGATTACACATGTGAGCCACCATGTTTGGCCAAAGGAAAATAAGTGGCTTACTTTTTTTTTTTTTTTTTTTTGGCCAGGGTTTGAACCTATCACCTCCCGCATATGGAGCTGGCACCCTACCCTTTTGAGCCACAGGCACCACCTGAAAATAAGTGCTTTTCAAATTATAAAATTTAGAGTGCAAAGTTTATACTGGATTTGGAGACCTAATGTAGAAAAATATGTCAACTATCTCTTTGATATAATTTTAAAATATTGGTGATATGTTAAAATGATAATATACAGATGTTGGTAAAAGAAAAAATTCTTTCTTTCTCTTACCCCCAGCACCTCTGATAGCAAATGTGTGGGTTTCCACACTAAGCAATTCTGGCACTAGCTGCTTTGAGTTAGCACAGACCCCACAGGCTGAGGGCTCAGACCCACGAGACTATCCCCCACATCAGATGCCAGTCACAGGTCCAGACTGCCACCTGTGCTTCTGACCGACTGTAAGTCAGAGGTTTTCATGGGACCGTTGTCAGGCCTGGGGGTGGAGAGGCGTATTATGCTCCAGAAGAACTGCCTGAGTTTGAGAACGGATATTAAGGGCATGGGAACATGAGGTGTGATCAGGCCAAACTTACTGCTGTGGGCTTGCTAGGCGGAGAGTCTGTATCTAATGCTGGAGCCCGGGGAGCTAAGAGAGGGCTCTACTAGTTCGACTGGCTGGTTAGCTGACACAGGGACCCGAAGGTGGCCCACTGTGATCACCCTGGAAATGTCAGGCATGCCTTAGTTCAGTGAGGAAGGAATTCAAAGGCTGGGGGAAATTAGGATGTCAGAGTGGACTCATCATGTAAGACCCACTAATATACCTTGTCCCTTGTCCTAGTACTGTGAGGAATAAATTTGCGAGGGGAGCCCAGACACCCTTGCAGAGTTCTGAGATTGCCCTTCTCTGTGACCAGACCTCATGGGGGGAACTGCAGTCACGGAACTTGGAAACCTACATGCAGTGAGAGTAACCGGATGCCAGAGACCAGCTGGTGGCACTCCCCCGCCAAAGACGGCAGCTGTGCCTACTGGGATGGACACAGTCAAAGCAGCACTTGGAACAGTCCAACACGCAGCCTGTGGCGTCGGCTCATTGATCACTAGTTCCTAGGAGAGAACATAGGTAGGGAGCCTACTGGATTCTTATGGGATCCGCAGGGGCAGAAGGTTACAAATCAAATGAATAAAATGTTAGTCGCAATCATAAAAACAGAGGGTCTTGGCCCCTCTATTAATTCTTAGGCTTGAGACATTTACAGACCCAGAACCCCTTAAACAAGGAGGAGGCTGGGTCGCCTTGAGGGAGGTGCCCAGTACACTACTGAAAGTTCACACCGCTCATCTTCCCCCAAGCTGTCCCCAGAGGGACCTGCGGCCTTCAACTCTGGTGACTGTACCTGGGAGAAAGGAAGTAACCAGACGTTTCAGGGACTACCAGACACTGGCTCTGAACTGACACTGATACCAGGAGACCTCACAGGTCGCCACAGCCCTCCAGGCTGCAGGGGCCTGTGAAGATCAGGGGACGGCTGAGCTTTAGCTGAGGTCTGACTTACAGAGGGTCTGGCGGGTCCCTGACCTCATCCTGTGGTTACTTCCACAGTTCCAGAATGCACAACTGGAATAGACATATGTAGCAGCTTGAGGAATCCCCACACTGGTTTCCTGACCTGTGGAGTGAGGGCCATGGTGGGAGAGACAAGTGGAAGCCGGTGGAACAGCCTCTGCCCGGGATGGTAGGAAATCGGAGGCATCACTGTGTGCCCAGACGGATTGCAGAGATTAGTGCCACCGACTTGAATCCCACCATATCGCCACAGATAAAGATGACAGATGGATCCTGAAGAATGATAGCAGATTATCACAAATTTAATCAGGTGGTGACTCCATCGGCAGTGCTGTGCCAGCTGTGGTTTCCATGCTTGAGCAAATGCACACGTCCCCTGGTGCCAGCAGTGCACCCACGCTGCCCGCCTCAAGCCCCAATGCTGTGTAGTGTTCGGTTTGAGGCTCCTGACAGCCTTTATCTCCCTCAAGGTGTCACGCTGGCCCGTTACGCTGATGACATCATGCTGGCTGACCTAGTGAGCCAGAAGTAGCCCCTACTCCGGACTCACTGGTAAGATATGTGTGTCAGAGTCAGAAATAAGTGTGATTAGGATTGAGAGGCCTGACGCCTTAGTGGCGTCTCTGGGGGCCCAGTGGTGTGAGGCAGAGCAGGGCAGGATATTCCTGCTGAGGTGCAGGATGAGCTACTGCAACTGACTTCTCCAAGGCCACTTCCTGGGCCTCCCTGGACGGTGGAGGCAGCATCTTCCCCACTTGGGTGCATTCCTCCAGCTTTACCAAGTGATCGGGGAAAGCTGCTAAGGTGGGGACAGGGACTTAGTAAGGCCAAGACTTAACCACGGGCCCCCAAGTTACTGTGTGACCTGAGCTGCCCTCCATGAATGAGTGCTGTCTGACCCACTGAGCGCACAGGTGGGCGTGCACAGCCCACCCAAGCATCAGGCAGATGCCCTGGAGACCTGGCCGGGCCAAGCAGGCCCTTAAGGCACAAGTAGGTTACACGAAGTGGCCCAGTGCCCCTGGTCCCCACTCCTGCCACGCTGTCTTCTCCGCTCCAGCCTGCCCTGTGGCCTCCTGTGTCCTACCATTGGGTGACAGAGGAAGACAAGACAGCCTGGTTTACAGCTGGTTCTGAATGGTGCATAGGCACCATCTGAGAGTGAACAGTGGCAGCCCCGCCGCCATCTGGGACAACCCTGAGGACAGTGCTGAAGGGAAACCCTCCCATGGTCAGCACTTGGAGCCGGGTACCTGGTTGTGCAGTTTGGGTGGAAGGAGAAAGGGCCAGATGAGCAATCGTTTCCTGATTGATCAGCTGTGGCCAATGGTTTGGCTGCTTCATCAGGGACTTTGAAGGAATATGATTGGAAAATTGGCAAAAAAGCAGTGGCCCCATTTGGGAAAGGAATGTGGATGGACCTCCCTGAATGGGGAAAAAAGGAGTGGGGGAGACATTTGTGTGCCAAAGGGTGATGTTAACAGAGGGGGATTTTAATGATCAAGTTGATGAGATAGTTTGTCCTGTGGATGCCAGTCAGCCTCTTTTTCCAGCCACCCCTGTCCTTGTTCAATGGAGTCAGGAACAAAGTGGCCTTGGTGGCAGGGAAGGAGCTTAAGCTTGCACTTTAGGGAACATGGGCTCTCACTCACCAAGGTCAGCCTGATCATGGCCATCGCTGAATGCCCAGTCTAATAGCAACAGAGGCCAACACTGAACCCCGGCGTGGCACCATTCCCCAGGGTGATCAGCCAGCTCCTTGGTGGCAGGTGGATTGCCCTGGACTGCTACCTTCATGGAAGGGATGGCGTGTTGCCCTCCTGGAATGGGTCCTTGCTCCAGATGCACAGTTGCCATCCCCGAATGCAGTGCCTCTGCCAAAACTGCCACCTGAGGGCTTACAGATGCCTTACCTCCATGGTGTGTCCCACACTGCACTGCTCTGACCGTGGAACTCACGTGACAGCACAAGAAGCTCGGCAGTGGGCTGTGCTCATGAGATTCACGGTCTGACTGTCTCCTACCCTCCTGAGGCAGCTGGCTTGGTAGAACGGTGGAAGGGCCTTTTGAGGACTCAGTTACAGCACCAGGTTCAGGGACAGCGTGAAGTTCTCAGAAGGCTGCAATACCCTGAAAATCAGCATCGGTATAAGGTGCCGCTCTCCAACAGCCAGATCCCAGGCCGGAAATCAAGGCTGGGAGCAGAGTGGCACCATCTCCACTACCTCCAGTGACCCCTGGCAGAATTTTGCTTCCTGTTCCCAAAACTTTATGCTCTGCTGGCCTAGGGCTCTCAGTTCCAGGGGGAGGGTGCTCCCACCAGGAGCCAGGACACTGAGTCCCCTGAGCTGGGAGTAAGGATGGCCAATGGCCACTTGGGGCTCCTCAAGCTTCTGAGTCAGCAGGCTAAGAAGGGGGTCCCTGTGCCGGCAGGGGTGGTGGATCCAGATCACTGAGGGGAAGCTGCTCTCCCCAGGAGGAGAGGAAGAGCACGTCTGGAGTGCAGGAAGCCCCAGGGAGTCTCTTAAGGTCACTGGGAAAGGACAACAATGCCATCTCGGTAGGGCAATGGAAGGCCCAGACCCTTCAGGAACGAAGGTTTGGGTCACCCCACCAGGTAAAGGACTGTGGCCTGCTGAGGCGCTTGCTGATGGCAAAGGGAATACAGAACGGGCTGCAGAAGACGGGAGTGATAAATGCCGGCTGCGGCCACGCGACCAGTGACAGAGAGGAGACTTACAGTTGTCACGAGTCTTTCCTCCTCACTGTGCTGTGAACTGTGAACGTGTGTGTGTCTTTTTTTTTTTTGAGACAGAGCCTCAAGCTATCCCCCTGGATAGAGTGCCATGGCATCATGCTCACAGCAACCTCCAACTCCTGGGCTCAAGTGAGTCTCCTGCCTCTGTCTCCCAAGTAGCCGGGACCACAGGGGCCCGCCACAACGCCGGCCATTTTTTGGTTGCAGCCGTCATTGTTGTTTGGTGGGCCCGTGCTGGATTGAACCCGCCACCTTGGGTGTATGTAGCTGGCACCTTAGCCACTTGAGCCACAGGCACCGAGCCACGTGTGTGTGTCTTTGTTTTCTTTCCTCTCTTTCTCCCTTATCATGAAACTGTACTGATTTTATATCCTAGTAGCTAAGCTGTGGGATGCCAGGGAGAAAAGCAGGAGCCACTCAAGGAGTCTCCTCTTCTGCAGAAGGGTTACTGGGGGGCGGGCGGGTGTCGTGTGCAGGATTGCTGTGCCACGTTAGCTGGAACTACGCCTTTGCCTCTGTCTTTGTTTGGAGATTAAGCATGGCTTAGGAGATGTGTACGGACTTGTGATGGTGACTTGTATGTGTTACCTTGACTGGCCATGGGTGCCAGGATTCAGCATGATTTCTGGGTGTGTCTATGAGAGCATTTCCGAGTGAAATTATGTTTAATCTCCGGCGTAGCAGGGCCCTCCAGTGTGGGCAGGCCCCGTTCAGGGTTCTGAGGGCTGAATAGGATAAAAGGCAGAGGAATCTGTCCCTTTGCTCCTGCCCACCTGCTTGACCTGGAACATCTCATCTGTCCTGCTCCTGCCCTCAGATTGGAATTCATACCACTGGCTCCTTGCAGGTCTTTGGACTCTAGCTGAATTTAATACCACTGACTGCCCTGGGCCTCCAGTGTGCAGATAACTGTACATCTCAGTCCTCACAGTCACGTGAGCCACTTGTAGATCACTATAAATCTCCTTTTATGCTTTTTGTGTGAAAGAAGATATATAAATCTCCATATATATGTGCCATATATATGAATATATATAATCGTGTGCAGTGTAATGACATTTCAGTCAACAAGGGACCACGTATGACAGTGGTCCTATATGATTATAATGGACCTGAAAAATTCTTCAGGTGAAGAAGCTGATATGCAGATATGGAGTGTGCAATAAGGTTGTTTCTTAGCAAATCTGAATTGAAGTGTACAAGTGGTTACACACGCAGCTGATCTAGGATTAAAAGGAGCAGCGAACACAAGGCCGTGGCTCAGAAGAGCCACAATCAACACCACCAATCTCTAGTACAAAGACGTGGCCTCCACGGTGACCAGGTGCAGAATCATGATGATCAGAAGTGAAGACATTACCAAGAAAAGCATTGAAGCTAGGGAGATGCATTCAAGTTCAGAACAAGCCCTTCTTCCTCACTGGGCCCAACTCACAGAACCTCCTGCCCCACCTCCTTCTCCAGCTGAGGAGTCCGTGAATACCTGAAAAAAAAAAGAAGTTAAGGAGTTTATAAAGTAAAAGCATTAGAGTAAGCTAAGCTTAATTTATTATTGAAGAAAGGAAAAATGTTTAAACAAATTTAGCGTAGCCTGAGAGTCAGTGTTTGTAACGTCTACAGTAGGGCACGGCGGTGTCCTAGGCCGGTACATTCCCTCGCCACCCACGTGCTGGCTCACCCAGAGCAACCTCCAGTCCGGCCAGCTCCATTTATGGTAAGCACCCTGCATAGGTGCATCATTTTTTTTTTTACCTTTTACATTGTATTTTTACTGTACCTTTCTGATATGTAAACATGTTTAGATACGCAAGTACTTAGCATCGTGTTACTGCCTACATTATTGGGTACAGTACCATGCTGTTCAGCTCTGTAGTCCCGGGGCAACAGGCCAGACCATGTAGCCTCAGTGCATAGGTGGCCACACCATCTAGGTTTGTGTAATTGCAATCTGTGATGTTAGCATGATAATAATATAGAATATGTGAGATATATTCATATATATTGCCATATGCTCCCTCTGAATCCTAGGATTCTTTCTGAAAATTGGCATTTATTCCAAATGGTGGTTGTGAGACTGCTTGTTAGCTATGTGACTGTGGATGTTACTCAACTGCTCAGTACCTCAGATTTCTCATCTGTAAGATGGGAATAATAATAGTACCTAACTCATCCCATTGATATGAAACTTACATAAGTTAAGATTTCCCAGGCGCATGGTAAGCATTATAGAAGTGTTGTTTTAAAAATATATATTGCATGTTGCTTGGCTCAGGGAAGTACTAAAAAATACTAGTTGCTGTTATTACTCACATTATTATTTAAAATAAAGTCCTTGGCATTTATTATATGAGACAGAGAAAGGCCTCGCTGAGCTCTGATTTGTCTTTAGCTCTCCCTGATATTATCCTTGTGCGGGTTTAGATTAGGACATCGCTTCCTCCTGGGCTCTGTGTTGAGTCACCTTGAGCTTGGAATAAGGGCCAGCTTTGGGCAGTCACATGGAGCCCCATGTTCAGATTAATGTTTTACCTTCCCCATCTTGAAAAAAAATTTTTTTTTGAGATGGAGTCTCACTTGGTTACCCTTGGTAGAGTGCCATGGCATCTTAGCTCACAGCAACCTCAAACTTTTAGGTTCAAGTGATCCTCTTGCCTTAGCCTCCCAAGTAGCTGGGACTACAGGCACTTGCCACAATGCCTGGCTATTTTTTTAGAGATGGGTCTTGCTCTGGCTCAGGCTGGTCTCAAACCTGTGAGCTCAGGCAATCCACTCACCTCGGCCTCCCAAGTGCAGGGATTACAGACGTGAGCCACCATGCCTGGTCTGCCATCTTGAAATTCTTAATAATTTTCAGACAAGGGATTTCACATTTTCATTTTGCACAGGTTCACAAATTATGTGGCCAGACCTGCTTAGAGTCTGAATCCTTCTTGTCCTTATATTGTTGGGGGACCTTCAGCACAGGATGGTGGTTCCTTTGCAGTCTAGGATGGGTCAAGCAGCACATGGGGTATGGTCCCTCTAAGAGGGACCTTCTTTTTTTTTTTTTTTTTTTGAGGTATAGTTTTACTGTCACCCTGGGTAGAGTGCCCTGGCATCATAGCTCACAGCAACCTCAAATCCCTGTTTTGTTTTAAGATAGAGCCTCACTTTGTCACTCTCAGTAGAGTGCCATGGCATCATAGCTGACGGCAACCTCAAACTCTTGGGTTCAAGTGACCTCTTGCCTCAGCCTCCCCAGTAGGTGGGACTACAGGTACCCACCACAACATATAGCTAGTTTTAGAGTCAGGGTCTTACTCTTGCTCAGGCTGGTGTTGAACTCCTGAGCTAAAGGGAACGGCCCACTTTGGCCTTCCAGAGTGCTAGGATTACAGGCGTGAGCTACCATGCCTAGCCCAACCTCAAACTCTTGGGCTTGAGCAATCAATCCTCTTGCCTTAGTCCCTAAGTAGCTGGGACTAGAGGCACATGCCACAACACCTGGCTACTTTTTCTATTTTTAGTAGAGACAGGGTCTTGCTCTTGCTCAGGCTGGTTTCGAACTCCTGAGCTCAAGCAATCCACCTGCCTTGGGGTCCCAGAGTGCAAGGATTATGGGGGTCAGACACCGCGCCTGGCCTCTAAGGGGGAACTTCACAAAATTGAAGGATCCAGTGGTTACAGGGGCTGGCGAACATGAGATCCAAGGAGCAGCTGAAGGGGTGGCAGTTATTTTACCTGAAAAGCAAGATTTAGGGTGAACCCAGTGGTGTCCTCCAATGTCAGAAGGGCAGTGAGCAGGAGAAGGGGAAGTGTGTGTGCTCTGTGGCCCTCAGGGGCAGATCCAGCTCAGCATAAGGAAGGAATTTTAAACAAGGAGAGTTGTGCAAGGGAGCGACTGGCTTGAAGTCAAGCCTCAGCTCTGCCTAGGGGTTAAGAGCTCTGGTGCTGGCTGGAGATAGCTACGTCTTTGTATCTGTGACCTTAGATAAAGTCATTCAGAGCCCTGAGCCCATTTCTCCATCTGTAAAATGGGCCTGATAAGGCTCTACGATACTGGGTGATGACACTGAAGACAAATTATAAAGCATCTACGGGGCTCCTGGCTGCTGCTGCTGCGATTACTATTCTTGTAAAGTGGCAAGTTCCTCATGCCTGGCACAGTTGAAGGTGAGCTGGACCAGTGGGGAGTTGCAGAGATGCCCTTGCCTCAGAAGTAAAGGAGGAATCACACATTTTGCCCCCTCAACAATTTCAGCATCTGGAGTATTTGGATGATTAGTAAAACACGGCCATAAAATACCATCTCGTGACAAAGGCCCTGAGGGAGAGGGGTGGTGCTTCTCGTGAAACCTAGGACACTGTTTTGGGTTTGGAGGCTGCTGAAGAAGTGGGAGCGGTTCCCAGGTTCCCATCATTCCTGTGTTTGAAAACGCAGCCAGCTGTCCTTGGAGCCATCACTGACTGACCCCAATGGAAGAATGCAAAGCTCCCGCACAGGGCCTCCTAGGGAATGTGTCTCTGATGTGCCTAAGAGCTGTACACCAGAGTCACCCACCTCTGCTGTGGCCTGCGGGGAAGCAGCATCGTGCATGTGTGCAGTGAGCGTGAGACCGTTTGGTTCTGCTCCATGCCTGGGCAGCCAGGCATGGGAGGGTCTTGGCTCCCCTGACCCTGGAAACTCTGCCTGGAGCCATGCTCAGGGTGGCAGTGGTTTGTGCTGAGACAAACATTTCTCCCTTCTCCACACCCCGTCTGCCTCTTCCGTCAGCTGGGTCCCATCCCAGGGCTACGCAGGAAGTGCTCCCAGTCTCACCACAGCTCTGCACCCCTGCAAGGGGATGAGAGGCCCCGAGCCCAAGCAGGAGCAGCTGGGCTCTGTCAGGGGCAGGGCTCAGGGCAGCCACTCATGTGTTTGTCCCTCCGGAGTCAGAAGAGAGGACAGCACCACAGCCAGCTCCAGGAGCTCCCCACGTTCCATGCACACTGTCAGGTCTGTCTTTCTACAGATATTCACTGGACGAGATTCTGTGCCTGCACCATGCAGGGCACTGCAGATTCAGCCATGAACAAGATAGGAGCCTGGCTTTTCTTTCTGTGAAAATAATGATTTTAAAGCGTGCAATTCAAGGTCATCAGTATAGTCACAATATTGGTGACTGTTACTATTATCACTCTCCAGAGCTTTTTCATTGTCCCAGAGAAAAACTTTGTATGTACTAAGCAGTCACTCCCCGTCCCTGCCCTGCCTACCTTCCTCCATCTCCCCCGGCAACCTCCAATCTGCTCTCTCTCCCTATGGATTCGCCTGTTCTGGACAGTCCATATAAGCGGAATCGTAAAATATGTGGCCTTTCGTGTCTGGCCTCTTTCCCCCAGTATAATGCCTTCCAGGTTTGTCCCCGCCGAGGCATGCATGGGTCAGAACTGCATTCCTTTTTCTGGGTGAGGCATATTCCATTGCATGGACATCTAGTCTTTTCTCGCTACTGGACTTTCCAGCTGAGCTTCTTGGCTTTTCATTATTCCCAAGATAGGAAAGAGCTCCCTTGGAGCTTCCTGACTCAGGATGTTAGAAATTGCTGTTCCAAGGCTGCCCTCTTTTGAGAGCTTGCTATGTGCTGGGTGCTCTGGGTAGGAAATAGAACAGGGCTGCCTCTGGGACAAGACCATCCACCTCTCCCAAAGGCCAGCTGTGGGATCAAGGCAAGAAAAGCCATAAACCTGGACCTCAGGCTCCACATCTCTAAAATGGGTCCACTCACCACACCTCCCTTAAATCTGATGGTATCTGTGGTTAGTCCAGTGTTGGGTGAAAGGTCAGTGGCTGGTGATCTGTGGCCATCATACAATCTAGCTGCTATCCTTAAGTGGCATGGTTTCATCCCTGAAGGCCATCTTGGCTGTCTCAAGGTTGGGCCTCAGGGGCCAGGCAAGCAGCCTGGCACGAAGCCCAAATCAGTCGGGCTTGCCGATGGGCAGCTTCTAGTCCTAGCATTTATACCTGTCTGCTTCTACACTGCTGGTTGGGTGTTGGTGGTATCACTGTACAAACTAACTGTGAAGGCCATTTCCAGTGCTGACTGGATGGTCACCATGGTGGCTGCACTGGGGCAGTGCCTCAGTGGGCTTGTTCTGGTCCCTGCCTGTGGGGCAGTGGGTCCATCTCAAGGCACACAGGCTTTTTTTTCTAGAAATCGCTGCGTTAGAAGACCTTCTAGGAAGAAGGAAGGCAGGAGTTAGGACCCAGAACCACATTCCTGGAAGAAAAGTCAAGTTTCTCACCTGTCTTGGTCTCTAGACTCTTCTGGTTAGAAGGGACAGAAATCCAAATCAAATGAGCTTAATTCAGTTCAGTTCAACAGAGCAAGGTTGTGGCTGTATGTCAGGCTCAGTACTGGTGCCCATGGGTCCCCAGTGAACGAAGGCCCCTCCGTCAGGCAGTAAGGATAATAAACTATACGGCATGTACTGGGTGGCACGTGCTGTGGAGAGAGAAAGAAGTAGAGGCAGGGAGGTGGCCTCAGCAGCTGGGGTGGGGCAGACTGCAGCGCTGGGAAGGCAGACAGGGTAAGCCTCATGGAGAAGGTGAGATGTGAGCAAAGAGTTGACGGTGATGAGCTGTCAGCCAGTGGAAACCTGGGGAAGAGAATTCCAGACAGAAGGGTCAGCTGGAGTGAAGGCCCAGAGGTAGGGCTGTGTGCGATGTGCTCAAGACCAGCAAGGAGGGCAGTGTGGATGGGCTGAGTGTATGTGTGTGGTGGGGGGGGCAGAATAAAGGAGGAGGTGAGCGAGGAAATGGGGACCAGGTGGAGCTGGGCACGGACCATTGACCAGACCTTGGCTTTTATTCTGAGTGAGCTGGAAGCCCCACTGCAGGGTCTGGAGAAAAGGAAGGATGTGATTTGAAAACAACCAAAAACAACAACAAAAAAAACTTCTAGATTTCTAGGCCTGGGTGAGTCAGAGGCTAAGGCCTCATCCTCTCCTCCTTGCACATGGGGAGAGGACATGGCTGCACACGATTTCAGACGGCCACCATACCCTTGCTGGAACCCAGAACCAAGAGGGGTGTCTGTTAGGATCATAAACTCCTGGGAAGGTCTGTGCTTGGCCCTGTGTGGCCAAATGCCAGGAATTTTGGTTGGTTGGCCAGGGTTTCGTGACTACCACATACCAAAAGGAGGGGATGCTCTTATTTGCAATCCCAAAAGAATTACAGTCAATAGGGGCAATGTCCTTAAAAGAGGGGGAGCTATGATTTCCCAGAAGTGAGGAGGGAGAGGTAAGCTGGCATACAAAACAACAGTCCTCCACTGAATGGCTCATCCTGAGGGGAGTCCAGGGCTCCGGCCTGCTGTGCCTCTGCCCTGGGAGGGGCCGTGGAGCCTGGGAAAGTGCTCACTGCACACGTTTTCATAGCGCCTCATCTGCAGACCACAGACCACATTTTGGAAACGGTGCTTCTTAATGAGAGTTGGTGCCACAGTGATGACGACTGTGCGAGTCTGACTTCAGAGGTCACTTCAGCTGTAGTCTTTTGTATTTTTAATCACTTCACATTATTTCCCCATCACTATTCCCAGAGGTCCGGAACCAGCAGCTGAGGTGGGGCCGCTTCCTCTTCTCTCTAAGCCTCCTCTGATGTTACAATTAACCAGCGTGAAAAGCTGGGTTTCTCATCCTCAGGAAATGCTGAGGCGGGAGCTGGGATAAGCCACGCGGCACTCTGGATGACAGCTCCTCTCTCAGGGTTGGACAGCAATGTGGTAAAGCACAAGGTGCAGGGGCCCCACTTGGTGACCTTTTACATATGTACCCACCACTCAAGTCAAGATGCAAAATATTTCCAGGGGCTTCTCTTGCCCTCATTTTTGTGCACACAGTGCTGGCGTCCCCTGGGCTCCCACTCCTCAGTGCTGGCGTCCCCTGGGCTCCTGCTCCTCAGTGCTGTCCACACAGTATCTCCAGTCCCCCCAACCCCAAGGCAAGGGGCACCAATCCTGTCTCATAGGCAAAGAAACTGAAGCTGGGCTGGGCGTGGTGGCTCACACCTGTAATAATCATAGCACTTTGGGACATGGAAGCAGGAGGAACTCTTGAACTCAGGAATTTGAGACCAGCCTGAGCAAGAGAAAGACCCCGTCTCTACTAAAAATGGAAAAATTTGTCAGGCATTGTGGTAGGTGTCTATAGTCCCACTTGGGGAACTGAGGCAGGAGGCTCATTTAAGCTCAGGAGTTCGAGGTTGCTGTGAGCTATGATGATGCCACTGGACTCTTGAGCGACAGAGTGAGACTCAATCTCAAAAACAAACATTAAAAAACCAACAGAACAAAACAAAAAATGAAACTGAAGGCCAGGCTTGGTGTCTCACACCTGTAATCCTAGCACTCTGGGAGGCTGAGATGGGCTGCTCCCTTGAGCTCAGGAGTTCAAGAGCAGCTTGAGCAACAGCAAAATGCCATTTTTCTACTAAAAATAGAAAAACTAGCTAGGCGTTATGGCACACACCTGTAGTGCCAGCTACTTGGGAGGCTGAGGCAGGAGAATCACTTAAACTCAGGAGTTGAGGTTAGTGTGAGGCCATGGCACTCTAGCCAGGACAACCGAGTGAGACTCCATCTCCAAAAGCAAAGCAAAACAAAAACCACAAAAAAACAAAACTGAGGCTCAGAGGGAAGTAACACGGGAGTCGCCAAAATCCCCCAAAACAATAGCAGCAGCTTCCACCATTGAGGGCAGCTTCAGGGAAATTCTTGGCCAAAGATCAAAGAAGTTTCAGTCCTCTGCCAGGCCCTGGTTTGACTGGTTCATTCAGTAGGCGATGAGGAAAAGATTCCTACCTTGAAGTCACGTACCTCAGTCATAAAATTTTCCCTACAGACTCTCTTGTTTTCGGTTCCAAGTAGCAGCAAATAATCACACACTGTCTGCCCGAGGCCTCTGCTACTGGAGACATTTCCACTTGTTTCAGAAGACCAAGCAGGGCAGAGCACTCCCCCTACCCCAGTCCCATGAGGACAGCTGGGGGCTCCTCCTGGGCCATGTCTGGTCCACAATTCTGGGGATGGTACAGCCACCAGACCCCAATCTTATCACCAAGCTTTTCTACAAGGAAGGTCACTACCTCTGCGGTTCCCCTGAGCACAGGGTGAGGGAGGCAGGCGTCTTATTCTCAGACAGAGAGACCTGCCCAGTTCCTCCACACACCGCAGAGATAAAATGCATTTCAGAACAGCTCATGCCGTCCTGTCCCCAATGGTATGGTGATCTGTCACTTATCTTGTGTGGCTAGAACAACCTGACCTGGCAGTCCCTCATGCCCCAGAAACATGGGAGTCAGTTTATCAAACACATATTTTGTCCAGATGAAGCAATGTTTGGCACGTAGCGTAGCGGATGGACAAGCAGCCACTCCCGCTTGCTGCCCCTAGGGCAAGGCAGGGTTTTCTAAGAATGTCCTCCTGACAAGGTAGGGAACAACATTCCCACTTTGAGGGGGAGGAAACTGAGGCTCAGAAGCTCACACCGATGGAGGGCCAGGTGCTTGATGGTCATAACTTAGAGACAAGCCTCCTTTTAGTTTCCACAACTGCTGTAGGAGTGACTGGCAGTTATATTTTACAGCAGAGGAAACCAGTTCAGAGAGGGAGATATCTTCCCCTAAGGCACACAGCTGCTGCTGAGGGCCAGCTTTGGGATTCCCAGCCAGATGACCTGACTCTGGCTAGTCCTCCCTTTGATCTTGGCTGCCTTGGGACACAGGCCAGACCTACATTACTGTCCCTGAGGACCTGGTTGGGCCAAAGAGTGGAGCAGGCAGGCATGGGAGACTGATTTTCCCTCATCCCCACTTCTGCGGGGCCCCTTCCTAGCAAAGCCAAAGTGTTGGCAAAATGAGCCAAGCAGGGACCTTGAGTGAGATCCCTGCCTATGCCAAGGTCCTGCCCAGAATCCTGGGACGGGGGCAGGACAAAGAAAGGGGAGGATTTTTAGGTGACAGATTCAAAAAATCTTAGGGCATCGACTGTTGATGTTTTTTGTTGAAGAGTTGGTGGGTCTTTCAGGAAGGTCTTGTAGTGAGCAATCAAACCACCTGCCTGGGGAAAGTCTCTCAGAAAAAGACAGCGGTGTTAAGGATGATGGTGGAATAGTGTATTGATTTCCTATCACTGCTGTAACAAACTGCCATAAATTTAGTGGCTTAAAATGACACGGATTTATTATCTTACAGTTCTGGGGGAAGGAGGTCTGAAGTGGGTCTTACTGGGGTGACGCTGAAGAGCAGCAGGGCTGGGTTCCTTCCGGACCACCTTCTCTCCCCTCTGCTGTGTCCTGACAGCTTTTGGATATAATTCCCTGACTCTCCTGCCTCTCTCTTAGAAGGGCCCCAGTATTACTTTTATAATAGGCTCACCCAGGTAATCTTGGATAATCTCCCCCACCTCAAGATCCACACTAAATCCCATCTGCAAAGTCCCTTTTGCCACATAAAGTCACATATTCGCAGGTTCTAGGGAATGGAATGGGACATCTTTAGGGGCTGGGGGCGTTTTTCAGCTAACTACAGACAACAGAGCTATGTTAGGTGTGGATGTGGCTCCAGTGTCCAGGCTGAGTGCGGGGCAGGTGACTTGGTTTCCAGCCCCCTCCCGTCTCAAACCCCCCCCCAAGGGTGGGCACAAATCAGTGACATCACTGTATGCAGAGGTCCCTCCTCACACCCCAGAAAGCGGGTACTGCAGCATACTTTCATACCACAGACAAGGACAAAGATGTGAAACAGATTTGAAAGGGTTTGAGGATTTCCCTGGAGGGGTGGGAAGGGCAGGGACACCTCCTGGCTGTCCCCTTCTGGCAGCATCTGGGGGTAGAAGTTGCTTGTCTTCCTTTTCACAGTCGGGAGGGGGCCCTGCTCCCGGGGGGCGGGGCCGCTGCAGACAAGCCTCCTCAGCCTGTCCCGCCTCCTCCTCCCTGCTCTAGGGGGCAGCTGCTCCGTTGAGCTGATCACACCCACTGTGGAGCGCAGCTGAGCCAGAGATGCCTTCCCACTTCCAGGCGATGGAGAGCAGCCAGGTGCTCCCGGCCTTCCTGCTCTGTAGCACGCTGCTGGTCATCAAGATGTACGTGGTGGCCATCATCACAGGGCAAGTGAGGCTACGGAAGAAGGTACGTGCTGCCCCGGGGGCCCCCAGCCCCTGCCATGCTCACTTTTCTCACTTTCTGCTGGAAAGCCCAGGGGCAGGGAAATGTGGCCACGGTGGTGCAGGGCCCAGAGCGGGCTGGGTCCCAACCTTCTGGATGGCTCCCCACTGGCCCTGGCTTTCTGGAGGGCTCACATGTTCTTGTCTGTTCTTGTAAATGTTTAAGAGCATTTACTCACTTGCTGTGCCACCAGGCTGTTCTCGGCACCGGAAGAGCCGTGAGTGTCTCTGAGAGGAGCAGGTACTGGAGTGTGGAACGTGATAGCACAAAGCCTCTGTCTAATTGGGTGGCTTTCTGGAGTGGGAGACCTGAAGTTTGAGTCGAGTGGGAAGCAGTGAAACAGGAGCTTGAGAAACATTTGGGTGGAAATTCCCAACTCCCTGGCCAATGTCGCTTGCAACTCCATAGCAGCCCCAGAGGCTGGGGCTGCAGCCGGGTCCCAGCAGGCTGTCCTAGGAGGAATTTCAAGAGTCCCTGAACCAAAACAATAATAAAGAGGCCAAGATCTGGGCCAGGGTGAGCGAGTCAGCGGGAGGACCATTCCAGCATGCCAAGCTCATGGCTGTCCTGCTAGAGTGCAGGAAGGTCCAGGGGTTACCTTCCAATCATCTTCCCAGGTTTCTTAGGAGAGGAATCATTTCTTCCCCTTTGTCCAGCTCAAAATCAAGGCAAGGCTGGCTCTGGCATCATGTGTGGGTGGGTCTGGGGGAGTGAGGACCTTGCCTGTGACGTGGGCTCAGGCTCTCATGAAGGTATGAGCAGGATTAAAGGCAGGGTAGCTACAGGTGACACAGCTGTGTCTGGAGGCCACAGCACAATGACTGCTTCTGACTTCCTTTGCTTGGCTGGTCCTGGGATGTGGGATCTAGGATTAGCAGGACAGCTGCATCTGCTCACCAAATCCGTCCCATTTGCAGTTGGAGTGGAGCCTTCACCTCCTCACTGCATCCCTAGGGGGTCGGGAGGAGCCTGGGCTCAAAGAGGCTGCATCACACCTGCTGGTTTGACTTCAGGTGTGAGTTTAAGTATGTGGTTCCAAAGCCCACTGATGGGGGGGCCAGGTCTTGGGGTTTGGTACTTGAGCATTTGGGGATTATTGCTGACAAGGGAGCCCTGGAACCAATTCTCTGTGGACACTTAGGGCCTGCAGTAGTAGCCAGAGGTCAGTAAATGTTACTATTGATAGTAACCTCCATGAAGAACGTCTAGTGGGCTGGGCTTTAGCAGCAGCCCCAGGGATTTCCCTTCCAGGAGTTCAGGCAGGGAAGGAAGGGAGCAGATTCCCTGAGAGCTTTTCAGGCTGATCAGCCCAGACGGCAGGAGACCCTCCTTTGTTGTGGGGCTGCCCCCAAGGTGCTCCTTACCACGTGCTCCTGCTCATCTCTGCTCCAGGCACTTGGTGCCACCCGGGAAGGACCTGGAGAAGCACATAGACAGGGGGGTGACAGGTGAAGGCAGCCCCTCCACACGCCAGCCTTGGGACAAGGCTGGGTGTTCAGTGCTCTCTGTGAAGTGGGGGTGGTGACAGCAGGACCAGGAGGATCCAACACCTGGCCCAGAGCAAATGGTCCCCAACATCAGTCCTTACAGACTTATTAGTGAGTGAAATTAACATGAGCATCAGTAGCCACAGCTTACTCCCTGGGAGAGCACCCAGAGGCCTGACCCCTCCCCTTGACTAGAGGTGGCTCCCCAGCCTGACGCTGGGGGCTCTTCTGGTCCCAGTCAGGCTGACTTATGCATTCGAGTTCTGTCTGCTGTGGGGGACAGGAGGGCCACCTGGGTGTACCCTTCAGAGCAGGTGTTTACGGGATGCTGAAGCCTCTTGAGAGGTGTCATGGACACAGGGCCTTGGGGCAGGGCCGTCAGAGTTGGTGACTCACTGGAGTGAGGGCCAGTGAAGAGGAATTTTGGTGTGGGGGTTCTGATCCCCGCCCAGGCTAGGTTCACCTCTGGGGCAGGGCAGGGCAGGCCCACTAGGCAGGACAGTTCTGCCCTTGGGGGACAGAGTCCTGAGTCAGAAGCACAGGGTTTGCCATTGGAGGAGCCACTTAGAAAACCGGCTGCTGAGGTTCAGGTTCAGCTGTGGAGTTGGTAGGGGGACTCTGACTGGGTCCAGCAGCAAATGGGGGCCAGGAGCCGTGGCTGTGGGCCTTCAATGACCAGAGTGTGACCTTCTGCCTCTGCTTCCCAACTCCTCATGCTAAGTGTTGTGCCAGAGGCTTCTCCAGGTCTCTCCCCCACTCTTTGCATGGTAGGTCAGATGTTTATCCTGAGATTACAGATAAGGAAGTTGAAGCACAGGAACTTCACTGGATTTCCAGCCTGGAGCTTTTAAGAGTCTTTCTTTGCTTCTAGTGCAAAGTCCAGATTTTTCTTTTTTTTAGAGAGGGAGATAGGGTCTTGCTGTGTCATCCAGGCTGTAACACAGGGCTCAAGCGATTCTTCTGCCTCAGCCTCCCAAGTAGGTGGCAATATAGGTACGCACCACAACCACTGGCTAATTTTTTTTTGTTTGTTTGTTTACTTAAGAATTAAAAAAAGTTTAATTGTGGTTAAAAAATTTTTTTAGAGATGGGGTCGCACTGTATTGCCCAGTTAGTATCTAACTCCTAGGCTTAAGTGATCCCCCTGCCTCACTCTCCCAAGTAGCTGGGACAACAAAAGTGCACCATCGCGCTCAGTTCAAATTCTGAAAGTACTTCTAGGACCTTGCTGACCCCTGTAACTTCACTTTGGGCCCCCCACCCTTTGCTTTCTATGCTCCAGACTTGCTGGTTTTTTGTTCTTCAAACACATCAGTTTCTTTAGGCCTCAGGGCCTTTGCACATTCCCGTTCTGTCTAGAATGTAGATGCCCCAGTCCTCCCTTCATCTGGTTAAGGTCTGGGCAGGGCAGGGCAGGACAGGCCCACCAGGTAGGACAAACCAGCCCTTGGGGGACAGAGTCATGAGTCAGAGCCTCAGCATTAATGTCACTGCCTCAGAGAAGCCTTCTCTGACCCCAGTCTCAGTCAAGTCACCTATGAACATTGTCAAGGCCAACCCTATTTTCTTTCTTAAAAGATGAGACCACCTGGTCTCCCCTGGTTCACAGGCAATTGCCCTGTCAGACCATGAGCTTCACAAGGGCAGGGCCAGGGAGCCTTTCTCACAGTGAGCCCCCAGTATGTGGCACAGAGAAGGGGCTCATGGGGGCCAGTTGAATGGACGTGGGTGTGACTGTACTACTGCCCTGTAACTCTGTCCATGGATGAAAAACAGACCAGGTGACCCGGGCAACCATCTCACAAGCAGTAATTCTCAGGTGCTATATTTTAGGCTTTTGCCAACCCGGAGGATGCCCTGAGACACGGAGGCCTCCAGTATTGCCGGACTGACCCAGACGTGGAGCGCTGCCTCAGGTAAGTACTGCTGGGACACTGGCCTGGCCACACCTGGCCACAGACTTGGCAGTGGCCTGTTCTTTCAGACCTTCTGACCACTGGGGCTTATGCCAGCACCCTGCTGAACACATGGCCCGTGCCTTTTCTAGCCAGCTTTCCTTAGGACATTTGGACTGTCCTCGATCTTTCTCCATTATGAACAGAATATGTAGACTCCTCTTTCATTTGCCTTGGTGTGTATGTGTGAGCAAAAACTACAGGATGCAGTCTACTGGTGAGGAATACTGCCACGTGTGCAGTGTACCCCCCAGCTGGCACGCGTGCGGCTTCTCCTTGCCCCGACAACTCAGGGTGTTGCCATACTTTTGGGTGCATCTCTGCCTACATGGCATGTGAAAATTTACATCATGTTTTGGTTATGTTTTGCATTTCTTTTTTTTTTTTTTGAGACAGAGCCTCAAGCTGTCCCCTTGGGTAGAGTGCCGTGGCATTACAGCTCACAGCAACCTCCAACTCCTGGGCTCAAGCGAGTCTCCTGCCTCCGCCTCCCAAGTAGCTGGGACCACAAGCGTCCGCCACAACGCCCAGCTATTTTTTGGTTGCAGCCATCATTGTTGTTTGGCGGGTCCGGGCTGGGGATTCGAACCTGCCACCTTAGGTGTATGTGGCTGGCGCCTTAGCCAGTTGAGCTATAGGCGCTGAGCCTGCATTTCTTTTATTCCGAGGAAAGTTCAACATCTTTTCATATGCTTAACATCCCCCTAATCAAGTAAAATCAATTTTTCTTACCATGAAAAATCCGAACAACTCATTGCAGACAATTTGGGTAACACTGAAAATATAGAGAGACAAAAGGGAAAACACTCACAATACTAATCACTGTTCCCATTGTCAGCTCTCTCCGAGATGTCTAAAATCTTTGTCATAAAATTAGGCATGCATTAGGTATACCCAACTGGGAGTTCTGATTTTTTTTTTTTGTTAACATTATTTCATGAGCACCTTTCATGCCAGTAATTATTACTTAAAAAAAAAATCTTTAAAAATGGCTGCATAAAATTCCATCAGAGAGTAAACGTTCATTTCACACCACCAGTGAAGGTCAGGATTGGATTTTTAGCAGTTTATGCTCTGCCATTCTTCACGAGCAGGTGGTGACACCCCCCAGGGAAGGGGTTGTCTGAGCAGAGTGATGGGGAATTGAGGAGGATGACAGCTGGACAGGGCGAGATGGGAGACAAGCCACCAACACACTCCCATGCGTCACAGGCAGAAATGGCTGGGATGATGCCACTTAGATAATAGAAATTCTTCTATTGAAAGCAAGTCTGTGGGGTTTTTTCTTATGTTTTTCTTGGCCATTGACAATAATATACACACTTGTGGGCTGAAAAAATTACAGAGCTGTGCAATGTAGGAAGTGCGGTTCCTTGCTGCTCTGCCCTCTCACATCCTCCGTAGGGGGTGTGTCCCTCCAGCCCTACATCCTGAGATGAGCACTTAGCATGTGAGCTTCCTTTCTCGGTCACTTTCAAGGCGCTGCTGAGCACGAGCCGTACTTTCCTGAACAAAAGCTTTCCCCATACATGACCCCTCGTCGGTGACACTTGTCCTTGGTTGTCTGGGCTCTTCTGGACAGTGGAGCGGGCGAGGCAGCAGGACTGCCAGCTCACAGCAGCCTCCGGGGGTGTGTTCAGCTCTTCCCAGGCTGCGGAGGTTTGATGTAGCAGCTTTCATGTGGCACAGGACTAGCCATGTGGGCTTATGGACACTGGGTTTATTTTTACTCGCTGTGACCATTCCAGGGAGAGACAATAGACCTGTGTGGTGCCAAACCTTCCTACCCACCAGATTAAGTTTCTTCTTCTCAACAAAATGACTCATCCTTTTTTTTTTTTTTTTTTTGAGACAGAGCCTCAAGCTGTCGCCCTGGGTAGAGTGCCATGGCATCATAGCTCACAGCAACCTCTAACTCCTGGGCTCCAGCAAGTCTCCTGCCTCCACCTCCCAAGTAGCTGGGATTGCAGGCGCCTGCCACAATGCTTGGCTATTTTTTGGTTGCAGCCGTCATTGTTGTTTGGCAGGCCTGGGCTGGATTCGAACCCGCCAGCTCAGGTGTATGTGGCTAGCGCCTTAGCCACTTGAGCCACAGGTGCTGAGCCCAAAATGACCCATCCTTTATCATTCTAATGCATAAATGGTTTAACTGTCTGAGTTGCCATCATCCACTTATGTTTTACATCCCTCTGATGAGAATTTATTGGAAACCTGTTGTATACGGCGGGGCCTAGGCCAGACCGGGGATGCCTGGATATCTGAGGCCCCTCCTCCACCACCTGATTTCACAGAACATCATGGAAACTTATCCATCCTACCATCTGCTCCCGGAGAACTGGCCAGAACCTGAGTGGTGAGACCCCTGGAAGCAAAAGTCAGTTAAATATTAGACCAGGGTTGTTTATAGCAAAATGAGAGTTGCCCTTCTCTCAAATAAAAAAGCACATGGCTCCTGGAGCATAAATCTGCCTTGCAGGTTAGCACACGCACAAAACGTGAGCCCAGCCCTGGGGGGAAGCAGGGCCTGGTCTAAAGCATGAATGCAGCCACCTCTTCTCATGATACCTATCCAGATTTCCTGGCAATGTGTATTTTGACTCAAGTCTGAGGCCGTGTGTATGAACCTGTAGTGAGGGCCATCCATGTGGTCCCAAAAAAGGAAGGTGAGCGAGCACATGACCTGAGCTTGTGAGGGTTTCTATTTGGAGTGTGTAGAATTAAGCTATGAACTGGTTTGTCAGGAAATTTCATCTCAAAATATCCACCCCAGAAAAGTCCCTTTCACATCACTCAGCATGTTCATTTTGCAGACAGTGAATGGAGGCTCAGAGAGAGAAAGAAAGAGAGAGAGAGAGATGGCCTGAGGCCATGGCAGATCCCCTCTGGAGGCTCCGGAGCCAGCACCCCCTGCCCACTGCACCATGAAATACTTTTTACTAATCGGGCTCTGGGCATCCGAGGGTGGTTGAGAGTCTGGCAAAACCAAGAGGGTGAAATCAGCTTTAACAATGTGTCTGGGCCAGGGCTGGTGACGGCGGTGGTGACAATGATGAAGGCGATAGCAGCAAACTTAAGATCCACTTACTCAAGGCCAGGGTGGTGGCTCACGCCTATGATCCCAGCACTATGGGAGGCTGAGGCGGGTGGATTGCTTTAGCTTAGGAGTTTGAGATCAGCCTGAACCAGAGTGAGATCCCATCTCTAAAAATAACCGGGCGTTGTGGCGGGCACCTGTAGTCTCAGCTACTTGGGAGGCTGAGGCAAGAGGATCATTAGAGCCTAAGAGTTTGAGGTACTTTACCGAGGGTGACAAAGAAAAAACTAAGATCCACTTGCTCAGTGTTGAGGGGTTCTAGGCACTGTCCAGGGACAACTAACTCAGCACTTGGTTTGCCTGAGTCTTGGCTCCTGAGGGGTCTCCTCTACACAAAGGCGACTTGACGCTGTGGTGTACTTGCCTTTACAAACAAGCAGCTGCTGTGTGGTGTAGACCCTGAATTCAAGGAGCCCACCAGCAGGGCTAGGGGTAGGAAGAGGAGTAGCCCACAGAGCTTCCAGCAGCTGGCCCTGCCTGGGCTGCCTGTGGGTACCTGCTGCCACCTGCCACCTGATACAGAATGCAGATGGGATGGTGTCGTAATGTCTGTTGATGGTGAGAGGCAGGCCTGATGCTACAGGAGGCCACGCAAGTCCAGTCTAGCAGGAATTTGCTTTGGGTGAATTTTACCTTAAAAAAGAAGTGGTTATTATTGGGATGACACATTTCACCCAAGCATCTCCCTGGTACGTGACTCCTTCCACATGTTTCAGTTCAGATCCTGGAGGTGGGGAGGAGGGAGGTGACTTTTTCTTGCATCATTCCTTAATTTCCCCATTGGTCCCTGTCCTTGGCGTCACTGTGGCTTCATGGGCACCCAACTGTGGCTTTGTGGGGGCCTCACTGTGGTTTCAGATAGACTAGATGGGGGAAGAAGTGCTAGGCTGGCCCCAGGGGCGGAGAGTCAGTTTTGGGCTCTTGTAGCTCCACAGAGGCCTCCTCTCCTCCCACACTGGTGACCTCAGGATCGCTGGCTGGTTGATACAGCTAGGAGGTGGGGCTCAGGCACACCGTACGGTTTTGCATGAGGCCTGCCTCTCCCCCATCTTCGCCTGCTCTCTGGGCTGAGGCCATGTTTGTGTTCTGTCTGACTGTGATTCTCTTAACAGCACTCTAAAAGTTGACTCACTCTTAAAATGTAAACACATATTTTAAGGAGAAATATCTGGGTGAGTGGCTTTCATGTGCTAGCCGTGCTTCTCCTGAGACTTCTAAATAACTTGTATTTATTTATTTATTTATTTATTGTCAGAGTCTTGCTCTGTTACACAGGCTAGAGTGCTGTGGCGTCAGCCTAGCTCATAACAACCTCAAACTCCAGGATTCAAGCGATCCTCTTGCCTCTGCCTCCTAAGTAGCTGGGACTACCCACTATGACGCCTGGCTAATTTTTCTATTTTCAGTATAGATGGGGTCTTGCTCTTGCTTAGGGTGGTCTCAAAATCCTGAGCTCAAAGGATCTACCTATCTTGGCTTCCTAGAGTGCTAGGATTATAGCTACTGTGCCCAACCTCAAATAAATTTTATAAAAATATTCATCTGGGTGGTGTCAAATTGTGATTCACAAGAGGGTACACAGACCACAGCTTGGGAAATACCCACTTAATCTAAAATGAGTTTTCTGGCCAGGTGCTATGGATCAACTCAGCACTTTGAAAGGCAGAAGCAGGAGGATCACTTGAGGCCAGAAATTCAAGACCGGCCTGGGCAATATAGCAAGACACTGTCTTAAAAAAAAAACCTTTTGCTAGGTATGGTAGGCAGCTGTAGTCTTAGCTACTGGGGATGCTAAGGCAGGAGGATCACTTGAGACCCAGAGCATGAGGTTGTAGTGAGTGTGATGATGCCATTACACTCCAGCCTGGGCAATACAGTGAGATTTTATTTTTAAAAAAAGGTGGAGGGTGGGGTGGCACCTGTGGCTCAGTGAGTAGGGTGCTGGTCCCATAAACCAAAGGTGGTGGGTTCAAATCCAGCCCTGGCCAAAATGCAACAACAACAAAAAATAAATAAATAAAATAAAATAAAATAAAGTGGAGGGGGAGTTCCAAGGGTGTACCTCTAATCAGCATATGGGGTGAGATTGGTTCACACGGCTCCATTTCCACAGGATGGAGTGATTTGGGGGAAACACTGTTGCCTTTTCTTTCATGACTCCCAAGTAAGATGAGAGACATACTTGACTGGGGAGTTGGAAGGGACTCAGTCCTTGGTTTCTCCCTCATCTTCTCCCCTGCACTCAGCACCCTGGGATCCTCGAGGGCCAGCCCCTCTCTGGGGCAGAAAGGCATCTGTCTTCCCCACAGCTGGGTGAGACCTGGGCTGCTGCAGACTTGCTTTCTCTGTGGGTTCAATTAGAAACTGGGTTCAATTAGAAATTGAGCAAGCTTAAAGATTTGGGGAAAAAGAAGCAAGTCTCAGCTCGGCACCTGTGGCTCAAGTGGCTAAGGCGCCAGCCACATATACCTAAGGTGGCGGGTTCAAATCCAACCCAGGCCTGCCAAACAACAATGATGGCTGCAACCAAAAAATAGCCAGGCATTGTGGCAGGTGCCTGTGGTCCCAGCTACTTGAGAGGAGGAGGCAGGAGACTCACTTGAGCCCAGGAGTTGGAGGTTGCTGTGAGCTGTGATGCCATGGCGACAGGTTGAGGCAAAAAAAAAAAAAAAGGCTTGGCGCCTGTGGCTCAAGCAGCTAAGGCACCAGCCACATACACCTAAGGTGGCGGGTTCGAATCCCCAGCCCAGGCCCGCCAAACAACAATGATGGCTGCAACCAAAAAATGGCCGGGCATTGTGGCAGGCACCTGTAGTCCCAGCTACTTGGGAGGTTGAGGCAGGAGACTCGCTTGAGCCCAGGAGTTGGAGGTTGCTGTGAGCATGATGCCATGGCATTCTACCCAGGGGGATAGCTTGAGGCTCTGTCTCAAAAAAAAAAAAAGAAAAAAAAAAAAGGCAAGTCTCATGCTGGACTCAGGATATGGGAAACAGACACCAGTGCCCTGTCCCGAGGTTGGCCTGAGAAAGATACAGGCCCTGCTGGGTTTACGGAAGTTTTTGTATACTCAAACTAAACTCAGTCCTGCTTCCTAAGTCCCCTCTCCCGCTTTCACTCTGCCTCACTCCCTCTTGTGCCACATATGTCCCTTTTCTGCCCCTTGTACACAATGCTTATTCCCACCTCAGGACCTTCTCACTGCCTGTCCCTGGAAAGGTGTTCCTGTGTGTAGCCAGCTTCTCATCCTTTAAGCTTTAGTACAAATGTCTCCTTCCCTGACCATTCCCACCCAAGTCTCATGGCAGAGACCCCTGCAGGGTGGGGTTCTGAGCACTCTAGGTCCCTCCCTGCCCTGCCTGGTACACCTTGGCCCTTGCCTAAGACTCACCTTGCCAGCGGGAGGAAGAGGAGGGCTCTGCTGCAGGTCACCACAGGGGTTTGTTGGTGAAGTGCGTTCTAACCAGAAGGCCTGGGAGGGGGCCTCTGTTCCAGCAGGGTCCCGGGTGCCTCACACATGTGGCCTGTCCTTGGCGGAGGTCATGGCCGGGGCACTGGATTCCTGTTTATTTGAACTTCCAATGTGGCCCTCTATGGTTAGTTGCTCGCTCAGTCTCTAATTTATGGGACTCAACCTCCCCACCCTTTGTGAAGGAAGCTGACCATTAGCAGGAGTCATGGAAAATGTGAACCAACTCCTGGAAGAAGTGGGTGAGCTTTCTTTCTTGGTCATTTATTTATGGCAGGGTTATACACAACACCCCCATGCCTGCCACATGTGTACATACACACACTTGATTATGTTAAACAAAAAAAGAGGCTGGAAAGCACAGATAAAATGGGAGCCTCACCAGAGGCTGATGGTTGGCTGCAGGGAGTGGAAGCTGATCTTGTTATTACTGTTCCTGAAAGGATGGCTGGTGCTTGTGTTTGGGGCAGAGTGAGACAGCAGGCGCTCACTCAAATGCATACTCCCAGTCTTCAGCCCCTTCTATTCTGGAGGTGTCACTCCCAGGGAGGGCTGCCTCAGGCCTGCCTCAGAGAAGTCCTGCCCGTGTAGAGAGCACACATGCGAGTCAGAATTAGGTTTAAACCCCAGCTCCAGTGCTCACAGTTTCTACATCTCTGAGCCCCATTTTTCCAACCTGGTATCCAAGGGCCAGAGAGGAAGATGGGCAGAGTGTGGCAAGGCCAGTCCCGGCAAACCCTAGAGCCACGGTAAAAAAACACTAAACCAGCAGCTCTTTGTGACCCCTGGTCTGTTCATGGGGACTTTGTTTTTTAGTTTAGTTTAGTTTTGTTTTTTTGAGACAAAATCTCACTATGTCGCCCTCTGTAGCGTGCTGTAATGTCTCAGCTCACAGCACCCTCAAACTCTTGGACTTAAGCGATTCTCTTGCCTCAGCCTCCCAAGTAGCTGGGATTACAGGCGCCCGCCACAATGCCTGGCTATTTTTTGGTTATAGCTGTCCTTGTTGTTTGGCAGGCCTGGGCTGAGTTCAAACCCACCAGCTCCAGTGTATGTGGCTGGTGTCCCAGACACTGAGCTATAGGCGGTGAGCCTGTTTTGTTTTTGAGACAGAGTCTCACTCTGTAACCCAGGCGAGAATGCCATGGCGTCAGCATAACTCACAGCAACCTCAAACTCCTGGGCTCAGGTAATCCTCCTGCCTCAGCCTCCCAAGTAGCTAGGACTACAGGTGCCTACCGCAACACCCACTTAATTTTTCTATTTTAGTAGAGACAGCGTCTCAATCTTGCTCAGGCTGGTCTCAAATTCCTGAGCTCAAGGGATCCTCCCACCTCTGCCTCTCAGAGTGCTAGAATTATAGGTGTGGGCCACTGGGCTGGGCCCATGGGGGCTTCACTTTCTCAGCTACTTGCAAGCTTAAGCTTGGAGTTGCTGCCCCTCTGGACTCTGAGGCATCTCCTTGTCCTGGCCATGAATGGACTGGAGTTCCCAGCACCCCTGAAACGATCCCCAGTGGGTCTGGGCCCCTCCAAGGCAGAGTGCCTGCTTCCATGCCATTCTCAGAAGAGCCTGTGGCCCCAAAGCTAATGCCTGGCTGACTGCAGCCCCTTGTCTCCCCAGAGCCCACCGGAATGACATGGAGACCATCTATCCCTTCCTCTTCCTGGGCCTTGTCTACTCCTTCCTGGATCCTGACCCTTTTGTCGCCTGGATGCACTTCCTGGTCGTCCTCTTGGGCCGTATGGTACACACAGTGGCCTACCTGGGGAAGTTGCGAGCGCCCATCCGCTCCGTGTCCTACACCCTGGCCCAGCTCCCCTGTGTCTCCATGGCTCTGCAGATCCTCTGGGAAGCAGCCCACCACCTGTGACCAGCAGCTGACCCCTCCTTGGCCACCAGACCATGGACCAAGAGCTGCTGTGGCTGTATCTGGGAACTTAGTGTCCCTTCCAGATTGTGGGTCCTGGTTTCCTAACAACCTGCTGAGCTGGATCCCTGGGTCCAGTGGGCCCATGTGTGTGTGTGCGTGTGCGTGTGTGTGTGCATGTGAACGCACACATGTGCATATGTGCGTGTTTCTTAGCCCTTGGATTTCTACATGATGTGGTCGAATGTAACATTCAGAGGGTTGTCAAGAATGACAATCCCTCAACTCAAATAACAGAGCATTAGGAACATCTCTCCCCCTCCCTCCCTAAGAGTGAAAAGGGAGAGGAGACTCCATTCAGAATCCCAAACCTAAGGAGCCTCCAAATCCAGAGCCAAGAGAGAGAGCAGACTTCTCAGACCCACTGCAGAGACTTAGGCCCAGCGGTCTTCAGGCCGGCCTGGCTGGCTGTATTGTAAACAGGAATCCCATATGAGGGCCTGAGAGGGCCTGGCCTGGGAGCCACTGCCTGTCCCTCTGGAGGAGGAGCTCAGGAACAGGTCTGCAGCTGCTTCCACGGTGGGTGTTAGTGACAGAGAGTGGGATTGTGGACTGGAATTCCCAGCACCCCTGAAACGATCCTCTGTTCCCTCTTGACACCTCCCTTGCCCTATGTTCCAGATTCCTTTTCTGGAGCCTTCTCTCTGGCTCAGGTGAGGCTGGGAAGGCTCCACAGTAAAGTCAGCCTTCTCTTCCAGGGCTTTAGTTACTCCAAAGGGCTGTCCGTTGAGGACAGTGGCTCTGAATGACCAACCACTAACAGGAACTTTCTGGTTCTTTCAGTGTCTTTGAGGTTTGAAAGCTACAAATGTCCACCCCCATGGGGAACCGGGGTGTGTGTGTATGTGTGTGTGTGTGTGTGGTTGCTCCTAGACTCATGTGAGATTTCTAGTCATTAAATAGAAGTGACTATTCAACTCAGCACACATAGCCTCTTGGGTTGCTCATTCCTGGTGTCCACTGCTGCCCGGCTGGCTGCTGCTGCTCCAGTGCACTGGGCATTTTTCTGGTGTGTATCTGGGGCCAAACTGACAAACACACAAATACACCCTGACTAACGTTAAGTCACACTGAAGGCAGGAGCTTCCTGCCTCCTGCCTGGGGCAAGTGAGATGGTATTTGGCCTGGGGGCGTGAGGGCCTGGGGATGCCCGAATTCTGCCCTGGCAGGTGCCCCTCCCCGCAGCCCTCCTCCCCTGTACAGCTGCCTTTACCAGCTCTATGTTTACAGATAAGGACACTGGGGATCAGGTGGCACACACACGGCAGCGCCAGCTTCCCAACCCGGGACTACCAGGCTCCCAGAGCCCCTGCTCTGAACCACTGTGAAAGTGCTGTACCCTTTCCCTAAGCGGTGCTCCCCGACTGATGGAACCTGCTGCATGGGGGTCTGGCAGGGCTCAGGGACACCAGGCCTCCTTAGAAAGCAGAGCTGGGACAGAGTGTGGGTAACACTGCCCCCTGGTGGTAAGATGGCACCTCTTCTTGGGCTGCTGCTGCCACGGGAAGCAGAAGGGCACTGCCAGGCATTGAGCACCTACTGTTTGCTGAGCATGGTGCTGGACCTGATGCTTACCTTTTTTTTTTTTTAGCTTCTTAAAATAATTGTAGGAGGGGGGCCTTTAGCCTTTTAGGTAAGGAAGGTAAAGCTCAGAAGGGAGAGGTGACTTGGCCAATACCCATGAGTTAGGATATGGTACGGCCAGAAGGAAGAAACACCCCAGAATGGGGACCATGGCAAGCAGACCCTGGAGAAAAGGGGCTCTGAAGGTAAAGGGCCCTGCTTGGAGACTGTGGGACCTGTGAATAGGGCTAGAGGGTGACCTCCTGAGCCTGGGGCCTGGGTGAGGAAGGGAAGGTGGCCCATTCAGAGGCAGAACACAGACCTGATGAGCTCCTGGCACCCCTCTTCATGCCTACTCTCTCTTCATCCACTGTGTGACATCAGCCCTGCCCCATGAGTCCCAGGCTATGGGGCAGCCACAGGACTCAGTGCACTGAAGGGGAAGATGGGGAAGTGGGAGCACAAGGGGGCCTCTAATCCCTGTAGGAGGTGCTGCCTAGGAGGTGGGAACTCTCCTGGGGTTGGGGGTAAGTCAGGTGGTTTGGGGGGGAATGTGCAAGCTGAGAAAATAGAGGTTTGAAGATGAGAAGAACTCAGGCCCCTGGGGTCTTGAGGCTGGAAGTGGAAGGGAGGTGAGGGGAGTAGGGGTGGAAGGAAGTGGTAGTGTGGAGCCAGTGTTTTGGCCTCCTGGGGAAAATGAATGGCACCAAGGCGCAGGCCTGGGAAGTTGGTGCCGCCCCTAGTCAGGGCCTACTGTCTAGGGCATCTTTTCCTGAGCTCCAAGTATGCAGGAGAGAAGGGCTGAGCTGGCGTTCGTGCAGATCCATGGGAGATGGAGCAGTTTGCACTCTGGGGTCCCCTTTTCCAAATCTGTTGGTTTGAACTCATGTTAGAGAATCCTTCATTCCCACCCCCAATACACCCTTCTTGGGAGGAAGCCCGGATAGGTGATGGCTGGTGTGACCGGCCCACCAGGGCTCCCCTATCTCTTATAATGGCCCCCAAGAGCCCCCTGGTGTGTGAGAAGCTGATGACAGTAGGAAGAGGGGTCAGTCTGTGAAGCAGAGAGAGAGCCCAGGGACCCCGAGGAGGCAGAGCTCCATTCTCAGGATTGAGAGGTTTCTTTTTTTTTTTTGAGACAGTCTCACTATGTTGCCCTCGGTAGAGTGCTGTGGTGTCACAGCTCACAGCAACCTCCAACTCTTGGGCTTAAGCTATTCTCTTGCCTCAGCCTCCCAAGTAGCTGGGACTACTGCAGCAGCTAGGTGCCTGCTGCAACTCCTGGCTATTTTGTTGTTGTTGTTGTCATCGTTGTTTGGCAGGCCTGGGCTGGGTTCAAACCTGTCAGCCCTGGTGTATGTGGCTGACACCCTAGCCGTTGAGCTACAGGCGCTGAGCCGATTGAGAGGATTCTTGGGCTTCTGTGTGTGTCCCTGGGAGGCTGCTGCGGTTGGGAAGGGTGGCCAGGGCGGACCCTTTCTAATCCAGGTGGGCTGGCCTTGGATAGTCACCAAAGACAGGATTATTAGTTGGGGCTGTGGGAATCCAGGCAAACTTCCCAAGAGAGGCATCTCTGGAATCGGACCCTGAAAAGTGAATGGGATTTTAAAAAATCATTTATTATATGTTCTTACAAGTAATGATAAATGTCAAAAGCTTAGAAACTACAGAAAAGCTCACAGAAGGAAACAGACCCCCAGGGTCATCACCATGCAGAGGCTGCCCCCTCACCCAGGCTGGGCACCAGCACTCTGGGAATCGTGTTCATACACGCTGCTTCAAGGTCCCAGGTCACTGCTGTAGCCTCCCAGCTGCACCCTGTCTCCCCTTGGTTCCCACAGTATTCCTCCCCACCCAGGAGTAGAGGCTCCTGTGTGCAAAACCCTCCGGTAGCTTCTCTCCCACTCAGAAAGAGGCCAGGTTATCATGGGACCAGCAAGGTGCCAAGACGTCTTCAGCAGGCACAACTCCTCTTATCTCCTCTGCCTTCGTCTTTTTTGTCTGTCTCTCCCCCAAGAATGTGTGCTCAAGGGGGACAGGGATTTGGGTTTGTGTGTGCCCTGCTGTGTCTGGCTCCTGGCTCTTGTTAGGTGAAGGAAAGCATGCATGCAGTGCACATGTGCCCACGTGTACTCACACCACAGAGACAGAGGTTCAGAGCTGTTTTCAATCACAATGGAATTCCACAACAAAAACAGTCATGCAGGGTTTCTCGGATGTCACGGATGCGGGTGGTGTCTGTGGCCAGGGTGTACAGCCTCACAGAGACACCTCCAACTTGCTCTTTCATCTTAGTTTGCACGTCTGCCCAGGGCACTCCGTGGTCAGAAACCCAAACAGTAACAGCACCCTGGCATCTACCATCCTGCATGTCCTCATCATTTATTAATATTTAATCAGCCTTGTTGTTGGAAAGTTAATTTTCCAGGCAGTATCTGCACACACCGTGCTTTTGTGGGCATCTTTGCACATCAATCTCCTCTGTGCACACCCATGCCTTTGAGGCATGTTTCCAGAAGTAAAATTACTGAGCTTGTCTGTTGCATGTCCTCTAGAAAGATGGTTCTAATTTGGATAGGATTGTTAAAAGATTTTTGTCAATTTTTAGTACTCGAGTAGAGAAATTTACAAGTATAGATATAAAAATAGAGACCACCCAGAATCCCACCTCCCTGAAAAAATCACTGGTCACGTTCCAGTTTACGACTTTCCAGATATTTTTTACTACGCATATTAAATATGTAATATATGTGTGCGTGCGGGTTTATTCTCCAGAAGAGGGAGAGCCCGTGAGGCAGGCAGTGTTTCGTCACCTCTAAGGACCTGCTATGTTATTTTGATACTCCCTGGATTCTGCCACGGGGCCAACCAGGTGACAATGGTCACTCCTTTTCATATTTGCACCAGACAAGAAGACTTTGGGTACCTTTGCTTTCTAAAATTTGAATTATGAAAATAATAGGGTTTTTATTTCCACTTTCCAAATACAACACTATACCACTGAGTTATATATACATACTGTATTATATTTGCTAAACGGTCCATAATTTAACTTGGGTTTTTTTGCAGTTTTTGGCTGGGGCTGGGTTTGAACCCGCCACCTCCAGTAGGGCTGGCACCCTACTCCTTTGAGCCACAGACGCCACCCTAACTTGGCTTTTAAAAAGTTGCTACTATAGGGTAACCCCCACTGGAATGAGTTTTCTCTGGCAGAGGGGTTGGGTGGGCGGATGTTATTGCAGGGCCTGGCAGAGGTCACAATGGGAACAGGGGACTGAGTTTCCAGGGTTGTCTGAGGAATCTGGGTAGGGGATGAGGTGGGGATAGGCTGAATGGTGGAGCCACAGGAGGCTGTAAGCAGGGGTGAGAAACGTGCAAGTCTATGTTTTAGGACGATGTACCTGTTGGCTGTGCAGAACGGAGACAAGACAAGAGGCCATACTGTGGCCACCAGATGACTGGAGCAGGGTCCTTACCAACTAGTCTGCTCCATGGCAGGCTGGGGGGTCCTTGGGTTTACCATGACCAGAGGGTTAGATGGACTTGCGAGCTTTAGCCCCACCTATTAGCTTTGTTTTGCATGTAACAAGTTGCCACAAACTTAGCAGCAATAAAACAACAGGTATTTATGATCTTACAGTTTCCCTGGGTCAGGAGTCTGGGCAGGGCTCAGCTGGGTCCTCTGCATGGGGATCTCACAGGCTGCAGTCAAGGTGTCACCTGGGCTGAGTCTCACCTGGAACTCAGGGTCTTCTTCCCAGCTCATTTTTAGTGTAGGCAGAATCTGGTTCCTTGAGGTTGTAAGACTGAGGCCCTTTGTTCTTAGGGGCCACCCCCTCTGTAGAGAGTTCACAATACACCTTTTTCAAGGTCAGCCCAAAAGTCTCTGCTTTGAGCCTGTCTTTTCACAAAAGACCTGGTTTTCTTTCAAAGGCCTGCCTGATTAGGTCAGGCCCACCCTGGATAACCTTCCTTCTGATTTAGTCAAAGTCAACTGATTGGGTACCTTAATTACACCTGAAATTAAGGGGCTACATGGGGTGGGGACCCCAGGGCCATTTTATTTTATTTTTTTATTTCTTGAGACAGAGTCTCACTTTGTTGCCCTCAGTAGAGTACTGTGAAATCATAGCTCACAGCAACCTCAAACTTTTGGGCTCAATCTATCCTCTTGCCCCAGTCTCCCAAGTAGCTGGGACCACAGGCACCTGTCATATAATACCTGGCTATTTTTTTAGAGACCGGGTCTTGCTCTGGCTCAGGCTTGTCTCCAACTCCTGAGCTCAACTGATCCGCTCCTTGGCCTCCCAGAGCGCTAGGATTACAGGTGTGAGCCACCACGCCTGACCTCCCAGGGCCATCTCAGAGTTCTGCCTACTTACCATACCATCTCTCCTTTGAGTTCCCTCCCTGATTTCAAGGTGCACCTTCCAAGCTTAGTCCATTCCTGCTTCTTCTAAGGTGTGAACTGAGAAGTTGTTAAACACGCTCCCTCCAGCATTTACCGTCTAAAAGGGAACTTCTGATGGTCTCAAGCTTCAAGACCGGAAGGGTAAAAGTAGAATGGCAGGGCCACAGGGGAGGAAGACGTCCCCGTGGGGATGGGGCAGTCGCTTCTCCGCACACTGACCATTAGGTCTCCAGAAGACACGTTCTGACAGAGCTCACTGTATATTTCAGACTATTACATTGGTCTGCTTTTTTTTGGTAAGGTTTTTTTTTTTTTTAAGTTATTACAAAAACAGAGACTAGTAGAGTGTAAGCCATCATAAAATTTAAGTTATTTACACTTTGGTTTGTGTTGTCCCAAATTTTTTACAGTGCACGTATAAAATATGTGATAAATGCGGTAAACTTCTCTGTGAACTCTGCTTCCCCCCACCCCCAGCCCTAAGCCACCGTTTTGGATTATATTTCAAGATTGGGCTTAGAGATGAACTTGCAGGTGAAAGCTCAGAACATTTTCATGGCTGTTGGTACAAGTTCCTGAATGCTTGTGCTGATTTTTATTTATTTATTTATTTATTTTGAGACAGAGCCTCAAGCTATCCCCCTGGGTAGAGTGACGTGGCATTACAGCTCACAGCAACCTCCAACTCCTGGGCTCAAGCGAGTCTCTTGCCTCCGCCTCCCAAGTAGCTGGGACCACAGGCGCCCGCCACAACG
>CAUYTI010035148.1:0-25861 GCA_963575145.1 Galago senegalensis | reverse complement strand
TGCCTCAGACTCCCAAGTAGCTGGGACCACAGGTGCCCGCTACAATGCCTGGCTATTTTTGGTTGCAGCTGTCATTGTTGTTTTGGCGGGCCAGGCTGGGTTTGAACCTGCCACCTTAGGTGTATATGGCTGGCGCCTTAGCCACTTGAGCTACAGACGCTGAGCCAAACATCTTTTCTTAAAACCAATTTATCTCCTTCTAGATTTAGAGAACAAAAATTAAGAAAGAAAAAGAATGTCTTAGTACATGGCAAAAATCTGACAATTTTTATGAATAATGTATTATCTGTCTTATTTGTATTAGCTTGTGTTCACAAATTCTGAAGAACATATGAACATTTTGTGAAGTTTAGGAAACCTAGAGATGCTGGATACGTATAAACTGGCACTTTAATAATAGTGGCTCCAATTAATCAGGACAAGGTTTCATGAACTACTAATGTGGGTTCCATGTGGCACTGACATTGGCACTTACATTTTTTATGGGTATACTTTATGAATAACTGGCCTACAGTAACAATAGAAAAAAACACTAGATTTTTTCTTACTCCTCCTTCAGGCATTTCAACAATTCTTTTTATTTTTCACCTATCAAAAAAAAAATCTACAGTTTTAAAGAAATAACTTACCTATTTAGATCACTGTTAGTATTTTGGTGTTGCAAATTTAAGACCAACCGAATGAAAGAGAGAGATGCTATGTGCAAATTTAAGGTAAAACTCTGTATAATGAAAAATAATTATTAAAATGAAGAAAACATGTGAGGGAATATTTGCATCAAGTACAATGGATGTTGGGTCAATTTCTATAGCTCACTGAGTTAATTTCTATAATATAGAGACACGTTATAAGGCTGATGATAAAATATCAAGCCCTTAATAATGAAGTAGGAAAAAGACACAATTTTCAAAATAGGAAATAAAACTGGCAAAGAAAGAAACAGAAAAACATTTAATTTCATTGTGTAATGAAAGAAATTTAAATAGAGACGATGTAGTACACTTTAATACTAATTTTTTACATTTTTAAAACTTAGGAATCCAGAGGATTATTTTTTGTAAACAGTGTTCTAGTTCACATAGTTGCGCATGTGTGTGTACAAGTCTGTGTGCATGCATGTGTGTGTTCCAAACTTTAAAAAACATTTCTTTTCCTAAAGCAACTGTGTGGCAATACTCAAATAATAGCAATTAATGACAACAATGTGGTAGTGAAACTGATTTGCTCTTCATTGTAAAGGTAACTTGATGCAGACATTTTGGAAAGCACTTAGGCAATACATGAGAGGCATTTAATACTTAAAAAATTTAATTCAATAACTCTATTCCTGAGAATATTTTTGAGAGGTAGTTAAAAATATAATGAGTAATATACATAAAAGTATTTTGGCAATCACCTGCTTGTCAAAGAAAGGGAATGTATAGCATTCTTGGCCAGCACATGTGAGTGCCCACCTGTGTGCGCACACACACAAGCACACACACACAAACCCTATACTCATTCATCCTGGATGGGTTCAGATTGATGCCATAATGCCTTCTTTTTTGTTGTGTTCAATGCCTTAGTGTATGTTCACATTTCATCTGTTTGGTTTGTGATTTTGCGCTATATAATATGTTTTCCTAAGTCTGGCTAAAAGCAAGCAATCACTCTTGAAGATGTTTTGGAAAACATTCCAAAGCCCCACATAGAAAGCCAGGGTGGCCAGCTCCCAGTGAAAACAATGCCATATTTGACAACAATGGTGCTGTTGTTGAGCCAGGATATGGCCTAGCTGTGAAAGTGTACCTGGATTTTGTATCCTACACTTCTGGCTTCACTGCAGAAGGCAGAGTTTATCTGAGCCATTTTCTTTCCTAGACTGCATGGTGAAAATATCAATGGTAAAGACTAAAGATTTTTCCTAATCGAGTTAACCTATTGATCTAGGTTGAATGGTGCACTTACTGTGTTGTCAGTCACTCTGAAGGGCCGTGGAATTTTGACTGAGTATTTTATTTATCACAGGGTGATGCCCAAAAAGGAGAACCTGGGGAAAGAGGTCCAGGGGTACGTATACAACTGGAATGCCTACCTCAGAAAGGGATCCCAGGATATGAGAATCCTGATTGGCCATTTAGACTGCTGTAGTGCAGATACAAAAGTGATTTGTATCTACCTGTGCTCTTGCTGGCTCAGGCAGGCAATCAGACAGGATCTTAGAAGCGGAAATGTGGGGAGAAAATACTTAGCTCTACAGGAATGAAAATGAGACCAGGACTGACTGTTCAACCATATGACATTCCCTGACCCCTAATTTGTATTTGTGAAAGGCCTGAACAAGGAAAGCATTTTGCTTTATTTCTTACATCTTTTCATAATAAAGAATAAGTTGGAATTTCAGTAGAATAAGAATTACATAGTCTAAACTATGCTTTTGTCAATACAATGGTGCTGATGAAATGAAAGTTATCATTTTAGTTGATTTCTTATCCCCCAAATTAAAAGATAGCGGATTTTGGCTGAGAATAATTACAGCACTTATCTTTTTTGTTTTTTCATTTTTCTGGGCATTGCAGTAAGTATAGCAAACAGCAGAGATGTGTATAGCGTGTAAAAAGGACATTGTGTATGTTGTCTTTTTCTGCTAGTCTTCTTGGATATAAGCCCTGGACTTAGACCCAGATATTTTGAAAATTGTTCTCTTGGTGTATAATCTACTTTATGAAAAAATATGATAGACAAGTTGATACTGTCAATAGAAATTTATTCAGAAATTTGTGTTATTTGTTCAGGCAACATTTCTTAGATACCTTTCACATATAAAGTGTACAAGTATGTAAAAATAAAAACTAAGATAAAGCACTGACATTTTAAAATAGTTTATTATCTTCTGGGAGAGGAGAGATATTCAAAATAGTTATGATATAAAGCAGAATGTCAAAATGTCATACAAATGGCATGAACAAAGTATTGTAGGCATGCAGAGGAGATTGTAGCCATCAGGGTAGGTTTTATGGGATGAATCCCAAAGAAGGTGGAGGACTGTGATAGGCAAGGATGGAGCAAGAAGGCAGAAAGGGACAAAGATTCTAGATGGAGAGAATGCTGTGAGTGTCCACCTGAAAGATGGCAATGGGTAGGGGGATAGTGATATGGGGTGCCTGAAGAGAAGTATTGTCAGACACAGCTTGATGAGAGGGTTGGGGCCAGAGTGGATGTTCAATGCTGCCTGCAAGGTCTGGGTTTTGCTAGGTGAAGGGAAGTTCCCCAAATTTTATATGAAATGTACCCAAAACCCAAGAGCTGTGTTTTGGGAAGACTACTCTGGCAAGGCTCTAAAAACAAATTTGAATTGAGAGCAAGGAAAAGGAAGGAATACTTCAAAGGTTCATTGCTATAGTTGATGAGAAAGTAGCAAGGACATTGACTAGACCTGCTCTGGCCAATATGAAAGCCACGAGCTAGAAATGGCTCCTGAGCACTTGAAACACTGGCCAGACTGAAGGCAGGTGTGCTGGGGAGTTAAATACACAACAAGTTTTGAAGATTTAGTACAAAAAAGAGGATTATATAATACACTTACCTCACTGATAATTTTTATATTGATTAAATTTTGAATGACAATATTTTGAATGTGTTGAGATACGTAAAGTGTATTATTTAAATTGATACCACCTTTTTTTTTTATTGTTGGGGATTCATTGAGGGTACAAGAAACCAGGTTACACTGATTGCATTTGTGAGGTAAAGTCCCTCTTACAATTGGGTCTTGCCCCCAAAAGGTGTGGCACACACCAAGACCCCACCCCCTCACTCTTTCCCTCTCTCTGCTCTTCCTTTCCCCACCCCACCCTCCTTCTTTCTCTCTCTGCTCTCCCCTTTCCCTACTCCCACCAGGTCATTACGTATCATCAAATCAATTGTCCTCATATAAAATTGAGTACACAGGATTCTTGCTTCTCCATTCTTGTGATGCTTTACTAAGAATAATGTATTCCACTTCTATCCAGGTTAATACAAAGGCTGTAAAAACTTCATTTTTTTAATGGCTGAATAGTATTCCATGGTATACATATACCACAGTTTGTTAATCCATTCCTGGGTTGGTGGGCATTTAGGCTGTTTCACATTTTGGTGATTGTAAATTGAGCTGCAATAAACAGTCTTGTGCAAGTGTCTTTATGATAGAAGGAATTTTTTCCTTCTGGGTAGACGCCCAGTGATGGGATTGCAGGATCAAATGGGAGGTCTAGCTTGAGTTCTTTCAGGTTTCTCCATACTTCCTTCCAAAAAGATTGTATTAGTTTGCAGTCCCACCAGCAGTGTAAAAGTGTTCCTTTCTCTCCACATCCATGCCAGCATCTGCAGTTTTGAGATTTGGTGATGTGGGCCATTCTCACTGGGGTTAGATGATATCTCAGGGTGGTTTTGATTTGCATTTCTCTAATAATTAGGGATGATGAGCATTTTTTCTTATGTTTGTTAGCCATTTGTCTTCTTTAGAGAAGGTTCTATTCCTGTCTCTTGTCCATTGACATATGGGATTGTTGGCTTTTTTTTCATGTGGATTAATTTGAGTTCTCTACAGATCCTAGTTATCAAGTTTTGTCTGATTCAAAATATGCAAATATTCTCTCCCATTGTGTAGGTTGTCTATTAGCTCTGGTTGTTGTCTCCTTAGCTGTACAGAAGCTTTTCAGTTTCATTAAGTCCCATTTATTTATTTTTGTTGTTGCGATTGCCGTGGAGGTTTTCTTCATAAAGTCCTTCCCCAGGCTGATAGCTTCCAGTGTTTCCCCCACACTTTTTTGAGGTTCTTGTTTTGTGCCTCAGATGAAGGTCTTTTATCCATCTTGAATCAATTTTTGTAAGTGGAGAAAAGTGTGGGTCCAGTTTCAGTCTTCTACATGTGGATATCAGGTTCTCCCAGCACCATTTATTGAATAGGGAGTCTTTCCCCCACGGTATGTTCTTGTTTGGTGGTTCTAAGATGTTAGTTTCATTTCCTGGTTTTCTATTCCATTCCAAATATCTATGTCTCTCTTTTTGTGCCAGTACCCTGCTGTCTTGACCACTATGGCTTTGTGGTATAGACTAATATCTGGTATGGTGTTGCCCCCCAACTTTGTTTTTATTACTAAGAACTGCCTTAGCTATATGGGTTTTTTCTGGTTCCATACAAAGCACATAATCATTGTTTTCAAATCTTGAAAGTATGTTGTTGGTATCTTAAGAGGGATGGCATTGAATAGGTAGACTGCTTTGTGAAGTATAGACATTTTAACAATGTTGATTCTTCTCAGCCATGAACATGATGTGTTCTTCCATTGTTAATATCCTCTGGTGTTTCCTTTCTTAAGATTTCATAATTTTCTTTATAGGGGTCCTTCACCTCCTTTGTTAGGTATATTCCTAGGCATTTCATTTTCTTTGAAGCTATGGTGAAGGGAGTTGTGTCCTTAATTAGCCTTCTCATCTTAACTATTATTGGCATATACAAAGGCTATTGACTTGTGGACATTGATTTTATATCCTGAGACATTACTGTATTTTTTTGATGACTTCCAGGAGTCTTGTTGTTGAGTCTTTGTGGTTCTCTAAGTATAAGATCATATCGTCAGCAAAAAGGGAGAGTTTGACCTCTTCTGCTCCCATTTGGATGCCCTTTATTTTTTTATCTTGCCTAATTGTATTGGCTAGAACTTCCAGCACTTTCTTGAATAGTAATGGTGACAGAGGACAACTTTGTCTGGTTCCAGTTCTAAGAGGCAAAGCTTTCAGTTTTACTCCATTCAGTAAAATATTAGCTGTGGATTTGTCATACATAGCTTTGATCAGTTTCAGAAATGTGCCATGTATGCCTATACGCTTCATTGTTCTAATTAGAAAAGGATGCTGGATTTTATTGAATGCTTTTTCTGCATCTGTTGAGAGGATCATATGGTCTTTGCTTCTGTTAATCTGGTGAATAACATTTATGGACTTGCATATGTTAAACCAGCCTGGCATTCCTGGAAAAAAACCTACTTGATGTATGACTTTCATAATGATAAACTGTAATCTATTGGCTAGGATTGTGTTGAGAATTTTTGCATCTATATTCATTAGTGAAATTGGTCTGAAATTCTCCTTTTTAGTTAGGTCTTTTCCTGGTTTTGGTATCAGGGTGCTGTTTGCTTTGTAGAAAGTGTTGGGGAAGATTCCTTCCTTCTCAATTTTTTGGAATACTTTCTGCAGTACGGGAATAAGCTCTTCCTTGAAGGTTTGATAGAATTCTGGTGTGAAGCCATCCAGACCAGGGCATTTTTTTGTCGGAAGATTTTTTTATTGTTTCTTTAATCTCAGTGCTTGAAATTGGTCTGTTCAGGAGCTCTATTTCTTCCTGGATAAGTCTAGGGAGAGGGTATGATTCCATATATTGATCCATTTTCTTCACATTGCCAAATTTCTGGGCATAGATTTTCTGGTAGTATTCAGAGATGATCTCTTGTACCTCTGTGGGATCAGTTGTAATTTCCCCTTTATGATTTCTGATTGAGGTTGCTAGAGACTTTACTTTTCTATTTCTAGTTATTCTGGCCAAAGGTTTATCTATTTAATTTATTTTTTCAAAAACACAACTCCTCGTTTCATTAATTTTCCGACTGATTCTTTTGTTTTCAATTTCATTGATCTCTGATTTAATTTTGGATATTTCTTTTCTTCTGCTGGGTTTAGGCTTAGCTTGTTCTTCTTTTTCCAATTCCATAAGATGGCTGGTGAGTTTGTTGATGTGCTCTCTTTCTGTTTTTCAAATGTAGGCATCTAAAGTGATAAATTTTCCTCTCAAAACTGCTTTTGCAGTATCCCACTGGTTTTGGTAGCTTGTGTCTTCATTGTTGTTATGCTCAAGGAAGGTAATGAATTCTTTTTTATTTTTTCCTGCACCCTCCTGTCATTCAACAGAAGGTTGTTTAATTTCCATGCCTTTGTGTGGGGTTGAAGTTTTTTGTTGGAGTTCCACCTTTAGTGCCTTGTGATCTGAGAAAATACAAGGTAAAATTTCAATTCTTTTGATATGATCAATTTTAGAGAATGTTCCATGGGATGATGAGAAGAATGTAAATTTTTTATCTTTGGGATGGAGTGCTCTATATGTGTCTATCAAGCACAGTTGTCCTAGGGTGTCATTTAAGTCCCTTATACCTTTGTCTAATTTCTGTTTAGGGGATCTGTCCATCTCTGTAAGAGGAGTGTTAAAGTCCCCTGTTATTATGGTATTATAGGATATTATATTGCTCAGACTGAGTAAGGTCTGTTTAAAGAATCTTGGACCATTTAGATTGTATGCATAAATATTTAGAATTGAAATGTCTTCTTGTATTTTTCCCTTGACCAATATAAAGTGACCATCTTTGTCTTTTTTTGACTTTAGTTCCTTTAAATCCACATGCATCTGAAAATAAGATCACAACTCCTCTTTTCTTCTGAATTCCATTTGCCTGAAAAATTGTCTTCCAACCCTTAATTCAGAGTTTTAATTTGTCTTTTGAAGCTAGGTGTGTTTCCTGCAGACAGCAAATGGATGGCTTGTGTTTTTTAATCCAGTCAGCCAATCTATGCCTTTTCAATGGGGAATTCAAGCCATTAACATTTATTGAGATAATTGATAAGTGTGGTAATGTTCTATTCATCTTATTTTGTGAGAGTCCATTGCTTAGTTTTATTTTTTGCATCGGTGTGGAAGTTAGGTTCTGTCCTTTAATTTCGGAGATCTTACTTTGCTGTTGATCCATTGTGATGGTCGGTGTATAGAATAGGTTGAAGTATTTCCTGTAGAGCTAGTCTTGTTTTAGTGAATTTCCTCAATGTTTGTATATCAGTAAGTGATTTGATTTCTCCATCAATTTTAAAGCTTAGCTTAGCAGGATACAGAATTCTGGGCTGGAAATTGTTCTGTTGAAGTAGATTAACGGTAGATGACCATTGTTTTCTTGCTTGGAAAGTTTCATTAGAGAAGTCTGCAGTCATCCTGATGGATTTACCCCTGTAGGTCAACTGGTGCTTACTCCTGGCAGCTTGAAGAATCTTTTCTTTTGTCTTGACTTTGGACAGGTTTATCACAATGTGTCTTGTAGAAGCACAGTTAGAGTTGAGGTGACCTGGCGTCTGATATCCCTCTGAAAGGAGTGTGTCAGAATCTTTGGTGATATTTAGGAAATTTTCATTTATAATATTCTCTAGTATGGCTTCTGTTCCCCTGGGGCATTCTTCTTCCCCTTCTAGGATACCTATAACTTGTATGTTTGAATGCTTCATAAAGTATCATAATTCTGTCAGTGAAAGTTCTGCTTTCTCTCTCTTCTTTTCTGCCTCTTTAACTATCTGAGTTATCTCAAGAGCTTTGTCCTCTACCTCCAAGATTCTTTCTTCTGCGTGGTCTAATCTATTGCATTTTTTTTTTTTTTGCAGTTTTTGGCCAGGGCTGGGTTTGAACCTGCCACCTCTGACATATGGGGCTGATACCCTACTCCTTTGAGCCACAGGCACTACCCTCTATTGTATCTTTAAATTCCCTAATTGACTGCTTCAGTTCTTTCAGCTCTGCTATATCCTTTTTATATTTTTCATATCATTAATCTTTTATTTGAATCTGTTTTTGGATTTCCTTTTGGTTATTTTCCACTTTATCAGCAGTTTCCTTCATTGTTTTCATCATCTGTATCCTAAAGTCCCTTTCTGTTATTTCTAACATTTCTTTATAGGGGGGATCCTCTGGAGTCCCTACCTCACAGTCCCTTGGGGGGGGTGTTTGCTCTGGACTGATTATTCATGTTGCCAGGAGTTTTCTGCTGATTCTTCCTCATGAGTGATTTCTTTTATCTGTTTTCTTGCCCTAATTTTCCTTTCACTTCTGCTTGTTCTTTAAGTTGTCATGCTACTGGCTAGGGTTTTGATGAGTCCTTTTGGTATAGGACCAGAAGAGTGAGAAGATTGAAGAGCAAGAAGGGAAAAAATAAAGAAAAAAGAGAAAGGAGAGGGGATGGGCAAAAGAGAATATGACAAAAAGAAGAGAGGCATAGAAAGAGGGAGATAGGAGCAACATAGGTATACTGTAGGGTACTTTGACCCAACCTTAAAAAACCCCAACCTCTCGGGGTGCTGGGTTGGGTGGGTCCCTTGAGGTCAGCAGCTCTTTGCTAGCCTGTTTGGACACAGTACCCCACCTCCACCAAGTAGAGAGGAAAGGCAAAAATGCTATAAATCAAACCAAAACAAGTAAACAGAAAGCTTTACAGGATAAAATTGGGGGAAAAACCAAATAATAATAGGAGTAGAAACACTAGCAAAAATGAAATTCTAATTGTTAAAGAAGGCAATAATGGAAAACTATATTTATACTAGAAAAATGAAGAAAGAAAAGAAATAAAAAAGGAAAGAAAAATCTATAGGGAAAATGTTGAAATTAAGGGAAAAAAAACACCAAAAAACAAAAACCAAAAAGCAAGCAGTATATATTGCGGGATATTGTCTGGGCAACAGGTGATTGTTCTGAGGTATGAGATGTTAATCACAATGCTGATATGGCTGTACAAAATGGGGATTGGAGGCCTCTGCTGACTTATCAAACCCTACAGGGTAGAGAGCCTAAATCTTTCCTCAGCCCACTTAAAAGGTACTTTAAACTGCTAACCTTGGCTAAGCAGAAGCTTTCCCAGCAAAGCACTTCTCACTGGGAATCACTCCTGAAGTGGCTATCCACTTACCCAGTGTGCCAAAACCGGTCTTGCTCTATGCCCCTGAGGGCAATGGCTGTAAGGTAGGCATCTTCAAACTACGGCCCACAGGCCACAAGAGGCTCACCAAGGACATTTATCCAGCCCACCAGGTGTTTTTGCCGCCACTGCCTGTCCTGCTTAGCAGCCGACTTGTCCCGGGCCTGCAGTCCAGCCCTCCAACAGTCTGAGGGACAGTGAATGGCCCCCTGTTTAAAAAGTTTGAGGACCCCTGCAGCGTCTCAGTCCCCGCCTTTAGCTGCTCAGTCACTAGATTACTCACTCCCACTGATCCTTGCTCTGTGACCCTGAGGGCGGAGCTTGCCGCGGCAGTTCTCCCACAGTGGCTCTGTGTGGCTCACAGCCGAACACTATTAGCTCCTTCTGGCTCAGCGGCTCACTCTGGGGCTGCAGACAACACTTAAAGTCCTCTGCATTCGTGCCCAAGTTCCCCCAAGGTAGTTCAACTGAGTGCCAACTGCAGAAATCCAAAACAGCTAGCAGGTAAGGCCTTTCCAGTTTGCAATCTCAGTGCTGCTGAACTTACAGCTGCCGGCGGGATTAGACGGAACACACGCAAACACTTGCCAGTTCTCCACTGCTTTTGTCCTCCTCCTGGGGTCCAGAAGTCTCACGGCTGACTTCCTGTGTCACCAAAGGGATGTTTCTGGGCAGAAACACTAGCCAAAGATGCCCAGAGTCTTCTCTCCCCGGAGTCTTCTCTCCCCAGACTCACTGTGCCCAGTTGCAGGGAAGCTGTTACTCAGCCGCCATCTTGTTCCGTCTTCAATACCACCTTTTTTATTTTGGTTTTTAAAATATGGCTATGAAAACATTTAAAATCACATGTGTGGCTCAGGTCTGTGGCTCACAGAATTTGGGATAGCATTGGGCTACCGTGGTGACAAAATGGAAAGGACAAGAACGTGAGAATCTAGAAAGCGGTGGGTGCATAGTGGTGAACTCTAATTCACACAGTCAGCGAATACTTACTGAGCACCTGCCAAGCACTGCACTCTTCTATCTGGAGATACAGGGCAAGCGAGTAGGACAGAGAGTCCCTGTCCCATGAAGTGTCCTAGCTGGGGAGAGAGAGAAGTAGGCAAACAACTAAAAAGATGATTTTCATCACTGAGAAGTGTTAGGAAATATGAAACAAGGGAATGAGGATGTTCTAGAAAGCAGTGGCAGCAAATACAAAGGCCCTGAGGTGGGGGCAAGGGTGGCAGGCTGAAGAAACGGGAAGAGCATCTGTTAACGAAGAGTGATAGGAGACCAGGAACAGAGGCAGGCAGGGGCTGGGCCACAGAGGGTCCTGTAGGCCGGGGAAAGGGGAGTGGAATTCAACCTGAGTATAGTGGGAAGCTATGGGAGAAGGTTGACCAGGTGAATTAAAGGGATGCAATGGGTAAGGGAATGAGAGAGAAAACTGAGATGATTATAAAATTTTGATTCTTTGTGATTTGAAATGTACTGTTACTGGAAATAGAAAAGTCATAAACAAATTTGGCAGAGACATATGAGTGCAAAACTGGTGATTAAGAGGCTCATAAAGGAAGAAAGAAGAAAAAGAACATGAGCTGATAGAGCAACCAAATGGTGACTTGACCAGGGATCTCAGAAAGAAAACCAGGAAAAAAGAATATACTATTAAAAATAATAATCCTTTATTTTTTTAAAAGCCTATTGGCACCTTCCAAAATATAATCTTAACTTCTTAAATATAAAGTAATGACAGAATTTTAGTTTATAACAATTTTGAAAGGTCCATTATAGGTCATCATATTAACAATGACTTTACGGTTGTATGTTATTAGGAGTTGAGGGTGCCCTAAGATTTCTGAGATTAGAAATTCAGGCTTTTTTTTTTAATACTACAGACATGAATTGTTTTAATAGAGACCCAGTTATGTGTGGTGTCTATAATAAGGTCTTTAATTTTAAGCCAAATTCTAAAACTTAGACCAGATCTGTGAATAAGTATTTCTCAGTTGGGTTAAATTGAAGTGTAACAGTATTTTTGAATAATTGTACCTTTGTTTTCTATTCCTTGGTGACCACTCATTGGAGAGAAATGTTATTTCCTTCATGAAGTTTCCTTTTGTAAAAAGGTCACATACACAACAAAATTTTGTTGTCTGACTTACATGTCCAATAAAAACTTGATTATTCCATAGGTTTTTCAAGCTCATTTTAAATATGCTTCACAATTCTATTTCCATGCTTGAAAAATATGGTTGGATGAAAAAGACAAGAAATCTCATTTGAAAAAGATTCATTCTACTGAGGGCTGGTAATTTACCAGTTCATTTAGTATTCAGCATTGTGTTACTTATTAGAGTTTACGGGCAGTGACAGTGGGGAGGATGGTGTGAGATGCCCGAGTGCCACACAGAAGACAGAAGAAGTACTGGTCCCTCATTTGGAATGAGATAAAAGACAATAACTTAAAGGTCACTGCTTCATCAAGGTTGATAAAGGAACCAATCACCTCCTTGATGTCATATCTTCTAGAATGAATTTGAAAGGAGTATATGAATACAAATATTTACACACACATTTTAAAGGCTATTATCTCAACTCATTTTCAAAGCCAATTTCTCTGAGTTGCTGTGAAACACTCTCAGCTGTAATAGTTTAAAAGTCAGTAACAATTTTGAGAAGACCATTGTAGGTCATCACTTTAACAATGACTTTCAGTGTACACCATCTCCTTCAGCTTTGGGTAAAAGGGCAAGAAATTGGGTTTGAAAAAAATACCTGAAACTGAGCATAAAATGTAAAATAGTGGAAAAAAGGTTCTTTTCTTTTTCTTAGTAAATGCACATTCCCCATGTGCAGAGAGAAGTGAAAAAGCTTACATTTATGTAGTCTGATTTTCCAAGTATAAGTGTGTTTTTGTTATAACTTGTAAGTGAAAAACATCTAATATTCATTCTAAGCCTGCCTTATAATAATTTACTTTTTCTTTTCTTTTTAAATTAGGGAATTCCTGGATATAAAGGTGACAAGGTAAGTTGGCAACAACAAATAGACCAGAACTTCAGAAAGAGAAACATAAATATAAACATATTTAAATAATTGATAAAAATCATTTTCCTTTGTTCTTGTAAGTGAATTTCCTCATTCCTAAGCACTCTCTTAACTCTGTTAACATAAAATAATAATAGAATATAAGATATGGGTGTGTGTTGTCAGGGAAAGTGGGCACTCTGAGATTCCTGAGATTAGAATATAGCTTCCTTAAGCTTTTCAAACAGGAATACTCTTAGTAGAGAACCCCAGTTTCACAGCCATGCAGCCCAGGTATCCAGACCAAAAGTTTCTCTACAAAAACAGATGCACCAACACTGTGAGTAGGTCCTTAACTTCCTAGGAAAGCCTTGACAGCAAACCCTGTCCCAGGAGAAAGAGAGGATTTATCCTGGGTAAGCCACAAAGAACCACTGATTTCAGTGAGGCAGGCATCCGTGTACAGCTTGCAGTGGGAAGAAATCTGGCAAACAAGCAAACTAGAGGTATGGGTTGGTAGATGATTTTATGTGCATTTGCAAGTTATAAATTAGGAAATCAAACCGCTTCAAAGGAAATTAACAAGTTGGACTTGGGTTTAGGAACCCCACAGAGTGCTCAGTTGTTCATTGATAAGCCTGACCCACAGGTCTCTCTAGTATAAATTTTTCTGTCTGAAATCAGAACATGTGCTTATCACGCATACTATCCTACAGGAGCTACAACCCTCAGGTCTGCACAAGAGACCCGAACTTTAGAGGGTCCTACACTGGGTCTCCTCTGGTTTTCCTACTCCCCATGGAGCCAGAGTCTGCAGGTCTAGGTTCTCTTCTCCTAAGGCCCTGCACAATGGCCCAAGCCTGCTTGGATGCCATTCACAAAGCTTGCCATATCCATTTTTTCCCCCGGGGCTGATGGGGGACTAAATGGCAGTGGTTTGTGGGGGCAGGAGAGGTCATGCAGGGGGTGCCTTCTTTTGTTTTTGAGACAGAGTCTCATTATGTCTCCCTTGGTAGAGTGCTGTGGCATCACAGCTCACAGCAACTTCAAACTCTTGGGTTTAAGCCAGTGGTTCTCAACCTTCCTACTTGCCACGTTGTTACAAATGGAACAAAGTGGTCAGGACCCACATGTTAAGAACCACTAGTTTAAGCGATTCTCTTGCCTCAGCCTCCCAAGTAGCTGGAATTACTGGTGCTTGCCCCAGTGCCTGGCTATTTTATTGTAGTTGTCATTGTTGTTTAGCTGGCCTGGGCTGGATTCAAACCCGCCAGCTTAGGTGTATGTGGCCGATGCCCTACCCACTGAGCTACAGGCGCCGCCCTGCCTGGGGCATCTTCATGTGTGTGCTCCTCTTGCCATGGAGGGAGCTGGAGGTGGGAAGTAAAGTAGGTACCAGACTGCAGGCTGTGGGCATGAGGTCCAGCATGGGCCACTGAGGAATTCCAAAATCCTTTAATTCTTGATTCTTATATTCTTTATATTTGTCAAGAAAGAAAGCTGGAACATTGTTAATTTAATTTATAATTTTCAACTATGTAGATGCATAATATACGGGCTCTTGCTTGCACTTTTGTCCTGGGCCTTGCGAAATATTAGGGGTGAACCTATACATGCCGATAAACATGTCCCAGTCACTGAAAATGTTAGGCCTGAAAGGAGAAGAGTGGGAAATCTCATGATTCCAGCAGTCTTAAGAATTTGGACAACTCAGTGTTCTGGAATGTCTGTTTCTTCATTGGGATAGAACTGGATTAGTACAGGCCTGCCTCATTCATTTATAGGGTGATTGGAGAATCAAGTGGGGTAACAGTTATGACAATGTATTCTAAAACATTTGCTTGTCTATAAATGTAACGTGCTCTTATGAAGAGGCAAGGTACAAATATCAGTATGGAACAGCTAAACAAATTTACATGATTATAAAATTATCCTATGTTACAACTGAGGAAAATTATGGGTAGCTACCCTGCCCCATCTTGATTTATACAATGGGATAGTTATCAACACCTGCATCTTTTGAGAAGATTCATTTAAATTTCTGAAGAATTACAGATTCACTGGAGGAGTTCTCACTTGGAAATATGAGCTGTTAGAACAAAGTGACCCTGAACCATCAACATTCAAACCAGAATTTTTCACCAAGAACAGCAGCCTCAGGAATCAGAGGCTGGAAACAGAGCTGATCTGTTCATAGCTTTCTGAAGCACTTGCTCTCTGAAACTGTGTAACTGTGGGCATTCCACAGGGATTAATGAGCCCCTCAAAAGGAAATCGCCTTTGCAGAGGCAAGTAACAAGAGTACAGTATTTTCATTGATGGAAATCTGCCCCCAAAACAAATGCTGTTCCTTAGGATCCTATAGCTAACAAATCTGTCTGGACAAATGGAATGTGAGTTCTGGCCAAAAGAATTTTGAGTGTATTTATGGTACTTTTCTGTTTTATATTTTGGTGGTTGAGTCATTTTATTCCCATCCAACATTATTAAATTAGTTGCTTTCTAATTGATTCTTCAAGAGTGATTTTTCCATTTGCATTCAGAAATAAATGTCAACTTGTTCTAAGTGACAGCTCAGTTTTTCCTGGGTCAGTTTGACTCACAAAAGGATGTGGAGAGAGAACAAATTGCTTTTGAACAGAGGCGTAGCTGGCTCTAAGAATTGCACCTCCCTTCTTTCCTGTCCCTGATCCAGCAGGAGCCCAGGCAGTATCCCGGACAGAAGTGTCAGGTTAATAGAAAGTACCTCGCAGCCCGTGACAGTGTGCCTTGTTCAGCTATGGGTGACTGATAAGACCATGGACTTGGGAGCCTAATGGACTCAAGCTTGTGTTCATGCACAAACGATGTAATTTCTCTGAGCCCCATTTTGCATATGTATAGGTGGAGATATACACACACATATTTGTAAAATATATATGTGAAATACACACACACTACGCTGTTGTGGGGATTGACAATAATGTGGAGGTGCTGGCACTCACTTTGCATACATAATTGTCGGTTCAAAAGGTGACTTCCTTCCTTACAGCAGTGATATTCAAGGCGTGGTCTGCAAGCCAGCTGGCAGTCTAGCAACTGTTGCTTAATTAAAGCTTGCACCAGCAGGCAAATCCATTATGTTATAATACCATATACATTGTTTAGTTCAGCTGAGATTTATTTTTCATGGGAAGATTTCCTTGATGAGGGAAGCAACGTATTGATATACATTTTTAGTACAATTTCCCTCTGTCACCAGGTAGTGACACTTGAGCAGCAGCAGAAGCAGCAGAGTGAGTGATGAGGGCCCTGGCCTAAGAGTTACCATCCAGCATGTGCATTTAAGTGGACCACCTAACCTCTCTGATTATGCTACCTTGTCTTGAAAGGAAGAATTGATTTGAAGCTTAGAATAAGCTTATATGTACATATAAGCATTCTGAAAAATTTAAAGTGCTTTATAAACAAAAAATCAGCCTCTGATTTCTGATGCTGCTGTTCTTGGTGAAATTCTGGTTTAAATGGTGATGGTTCCGGGTCATTTTGCTCTAACAGCTTACGTTTTCCAAGTGAGAACTCCTCCAGTGAATCTGTAATTCTTCAGAAGTTTGTTTGTTTATTTATTTATTTATTTTTGGGACAGAGTCTCACTATGTCACCCTGGGTAGAGTGTCATGGCATCACAGCTCATAGCAACCTCAAACTCTTGGGCTTAAGCAATTCTCTTGCCTGAGCCTCCCAAGTAGCTGGAACTACAGGTGCCAGCCACAATGCCCAGCTATTGTTTTTTTTGTTGTTGTTCTTGTAGTTGTCATTGTTGCTTAGCTGGCCCAGGCCAATGCCATAACCACTGAGCTATGGGTGCCGAGCCTCTCCAGAAGTTTAAATGAATCTTCTCAAAAGATATAGGTGTTGATAACTGTCCCATTGTATAAATCAAGATGGGGTAGGGTAACTACCCATAACTTTCCTATTGTTAATGATCATGAAATTTTCGTCTTTTTTTCTAATTGGTTGTTACTTTTTAGTTCTAATTATTAGAAGTCTCAAAAGTCTGATGTAATAGATGAATATTCAGAGGTTCCAATTCTCCTTTTTTTAAAGCAAGCTTATTAACCTTTAAAAAAAGGTCTATTTTTATCTAAGACAATTTTTAGTTGGCCAATAAATGTACATATATATTTTGATGTATGTATACATGGTGAAGTGGCTACCTTGAGCTAATTAACATATGTATTGCCTCACAAACATCATTTTTTTTGTGGTGAGAACATGAAATTTTCTCTCATAAATTTTCAAGAATACAAGACATGGTTGTTGGCTGTATTCATTGCATTGTACAATCCATCTCTTGCTCCTCTCTAACTGAAATTTTGTATTCTTTGACAAACATCTCCCTAGCCCTGGTAATCCCCATTCTATTCTCTTATCCTATGAGTTTAGCATTTTTAGATTTCATATGTAAGGGAGTCTTGCAGTATTTGTCTTCCTGTGCCTCCCTTATTTCACCTAATATATCCTCCAGGTTCAACCGTGCTGTCACAAAAGAAAGGATTTCCTCCTTATAAGCCTGAATAGTGTTACGTTGCACATTTTCTCTACTTAACCTTTTTGAATCATAAAGTTTCAGTCTGCAAAATTGGGTTCATACCTCAGTTAATGTCAGGTTAACTGATATAATGTTTATGAAATATCAATAATAGACTCGGAAGTGAAACTCCAATGTTAGTTTTCTCCAGTAAAGTTCTAGGGTGGACTGGACAGGAGAGTGTGATCCTGGGAATACATAGCATGCTTGTCACCAAGCCCTGCTCTCTCCCTCACAGCAGACCTTGCTAACTCCTGGAGGCACCTTGCTCCATCAACTCCGGGCACAGTCTCATCTCAGAACCTTTCTCTCAGTTCCCTAGGCAAACCCTGCTAGCTGATTAAGACCGGTACTCAGGCGGGAGGATGGTATTGAGAAAACAGGGACTGCGTCAGAGTAGATCTGTGTTTTCTATACTTAACTAGCTATATTATCAAGGGAAATTATCTCATTGGGTTTAAATTTTCTCAACCACAAAATAGGAACAGTAGAACGGATCTCATTGGTCTGTAATGTGAATTTTGTGCAAAAGAATCTGTTAGCATCACCCTGTAGCCGACTGTGCTAACTGGCTTGCAAAGGGAATCTAATGTGTGATAGATGGTAGGTTCCTTTCCTTCTAATTTCATCCTTTTCTCAAAAATGTCAAACCTCATTAGATGATATCACTGATTTGATCCTCTCAAGTTAAGGATGATTCAGGGGTAAGAATTTTCAGAGTTCAATACCTATGTAACTCACGGTACTGATGATAAAATTGTGTAAAAGCAGAGTGATTCTGCTATGAACCTTTAAAAAAAATCCTAACAATGAATTACTGAAAATGTCCTCTTATTTATTTCATTTCATTTATTTATTTTTTAGGGAGAACGTGGGGAATGTGGTAAACCAGGAATAAAAGGTGACAAAGTAAGGAACATGTTTTTAAAATGCTAACAGCTGTGATCCTTCTGGGGCTAAGTTTCCTTAGGGGGAATTCCTGGCTGAATTATGTTGCTTTCCCTACCACAGTTGAAGTCAATGACTCAATTTTCACATCTGTAAAACATGAAACAAAGTGATACCTAACTTAGTTAATGGAGCCTCCAAATGTCTTTCTTATGGACCATTAAGACTGTTTTGACACTCTAACCTTTGAGGCCATGCCTACTGAATGTTATGGTGAAAAGAATAATTTAACCAGCAGAATCATTCCAAGCTTGAGTTGGGTCAGAGTAGAATTGCTTTCCAGATGTAAACACTGAGAACTGACATTTTCCAAAATGGAGTGATGAACTTCATCAAATGAGTTAGTGAAATAATTATAAATAATGTGGAACAACTAGAAATAGACAGGGATTTGGAATTTTGAAAATGCAGCAAGACAGAGACAATTGGACAGGTATTTGCTTTTAGCTAAAAAGTAAAACATGAAACTTTTTAAAGTTAAAAAGTAAATATGAATAAATTATTAGTAATTAAACTGGAAACAATGTTAAATATGTTAAAGCGTTTTTTAATAGATCAAAAATATATAGAGAGTACATCTGAAACATTTTATGTTAACAGGTCCTCACAATGCAGAGTAAAAGTATTTAATAGTTTTCATTATAGTTGAGAACAATTAACAGCATGCCATGAAGATACTAAACTCTTTGAATAGTTATAATTATGGAAATCAAGGAGAAAAAAATAAGGCAGAAGATTAAAAGAAGAGGGTAAGAAACGGACAGTGGCCCATGGAACTCAACATTGTAAATAGCATGAGACTTTCTGAAAGCTTTTAAACTATAGAGTTGAAGGTCAGTAGAATCTGCAAAATGTAGGCTTCGTAATTATTGCTGGACAAAACAAAAAGAGCGACAATGAACAGATAATTCCTGGAGGAGAATTGAAAATGAGAAATGGCATGAGTCCTTGGAAAGAAAGAAGGGACACACCTAGAGTAGAACATAAATGAAAGTCAATACCTTGGAAAACTATATAAAATAAAAATGGTTGACAATATCATATTTCATTGACTAAAATGCCAGGAGTTGTTAAATGTCCCACTATTTTCTGTGCCAAAAAGGAAAAAAGGAAAACACATCGCTAATTATAAGATGCAATTGATTGTAAGACATACTCTAATGTCACAGATGTAAAAATGTGAAAAAAAAATGTGTTTTATAGTCAATGAGATACAGTGTTCTTGACAAAAAGAGGTCACACAAGTTTATAAAACAGCCACCTGAACAACATGAAGAAAGAGAAAATACATGGCTAATAAATGAGAAAAATATTCTAACACACTAGCAATCAGATATGTGAAATTATATTGTTATTTTGTATATCAAATTAGCAAACAAACACTGAAGTACCATGTGATAGTCATGTAGATGAGGATTCCATAGGATGAAGTTATACTCTCTTGTATGCAGGTTGTGGGAATGGATGCTACTTTACGCAGGAAGTTTCTCTCTTTCCATGTTATGCGATGAGAGAAAAGGGAGAGACAGAAAGCCTTAAATGGCCTTGCAGTCTCTGCCTCAGCTAGCCTTTTCTAGGAAGCTGTCTTTAGGAATGAATCAGAAGTTGGACAAAGATTTATGCATAAAGACATTCATTATAATGTCACTTAAAAAAGCCATCATCAAAAACACTCAGAAGTCAAAACTGGGGAAATGAGTAAATAAATTATGATAGGACCCTATTCTTGAATATTACTGTTCACTATGAGTTTTTAATGATGTGGCAAAATATTTTTGACACAATGTGAGGCCACATAGGTAGAAAACAAAATTGATAAAAACACTGATAATGAAAAATCAGTTGGGAATAAAATGGATGAAAATATGACTAAAATGTTAATAGCATTTGCCACAATATGATTTTAAAAAAAACTTCTTTTACATTTTTCCATAATTATCAGAATGTTTTTATTATTAACAGGTAATACTTTGATAAGCCAAAAAAGGGAAAACTTGATGAAAGACAAATTAGTCTGAATTCTATTCTTATATAAATAAATATTAAAGGTTGTAGAACATATTGAAATATTTTCCATTAGAAGAGTATTGAGAATAACCAGTGTTTTGCCAAGTTCCATGTCTTGAAGATAAGCAAAAAAAGTGATGTAGACATTGTGGAAATGCACTAAATTGTTAATGTAGTGGACATTGCTCACTTGGATGAAACATATTCCACCAGGTGTATTGCCTTTAGGGGATCTTCTGAAGAATCCTTTACTCTAACCAAAATATCAATATATAGCCCAGAGACTTACATATAAAATTGCATTTTCATAGAGTTTGTTGACTAAAGAGAAGTTTGACTCCCCCAGTTGGCTTTTTAATTAAAATAATTTCAATTTGTTGGCTTTGATGTTAAGATAACCAGGGAAGATTAGTCATTACCTAGAATACATTCCCTTCCCTCCCACCTAAAAGCTCTTCACTGTGAAGATGGATGTTTAGGGAGACTTACTATTGATTTTATTCCATAGGGATACCCAGGGCCACATGGACCAAAAGGCCCCAGAGGACTTCAGGTAAGGAGGTTAAAACCAAATCTATGTCTGCATTGGAATCACCTAGTGAGCTTTAAAAACCCCTTTACCAATTAAATCCACATGTTTGGGGATTGGAGTCAGGCATTAATATTTTTAAAGATCCAGATGATACTAGTATACAACAAACTTTGGAAACCATTTCTCTAGTGTTTGATGAACTAATTCAGGCTCCCTAAAGATAGGTACCAACAGGCAAGGGTTCTTGGTGAGTAGCTAAGGGGATGAAGTTAAAAAATTAGTCTTAGTAGGAGAAAAAAAGTCAAAGTAGTTAAAAGCAGGATGTAATTATTTTTGCATTGCTACTATATATCCTAGTTGGAAAAGCTATGCATTTTATCTAAATTACAGTGTTTGTATTGTTCCATCATTACAAGTAGTTAATGCTATATCCCATGGACTGATTTTCTAAGGCATTTCTTTAAGTTAGACATTGTATGGATTTCAGAAAATAACTTGTATTATTATTTTCAGTCTAGGGACCTGTCTCTTCTGAAGTTATGTTGGGGGTATATGTGAAGAGTTAATTTCAGTATTTCAAAAAGTATCCAATGTACTCAGCCCTACTATGAATATGGGGAAAGGAACGAGGGAGGGAGGAGAGAGGGGAGAAAGGGTGAAGGGAGGGTAATTGGTGGGACCACACCTGCGGTACATCTTACAAGGGTACACTTGAAATTTACTAAATGTAGAATATAAATGTCTTAACACAGTAACTAAGAAAATGTCGTGAAGGCTGTGTTATCCAGTTTGATGAAAATATTTCAAATTGTATATAAAATCAGAACATTGTACCCCATGATTGCATTAATGTACACAGCTATGATTTAATAAAAATAAATAAATAAATAAAAGAAAATTATGCTTTTACCCAGGATTTCTTACACAACATCTAGTTAACCATAAACTTTTCCCCCTTCATCTGGAATTGGGAGAGCAGAGCCCTCTAGTTATCAAAGGGTCTTTGGAAGCTCCAACTTTCAGATATTAAAAAAAAGGTTTAAAAGGTAAAATATTTCAAGAAAGGGTTCCATCACAGGAATTAGGATGGAAACCCAGATGTTTTCTAAACATCTCATTAATAAAACATTTGCTTCAGCCTGAATGTTATTTTAGAAGCTATTTATTTGACTCAAGGAATTTTATCTTATCCCCTTTCTCAATTGAATATAATCTCAGTTTAGCTCTGAGTTACATAGTCTGACTTCCAACTAACTCTAGGATCTCTAGGGGGTCTAAAATAATGATTTATTTTTGGTTGGCCATTTGTATACAGAACTAATTCTTGTTTCTTCTTCTTGGAGTAGGGCATCAGTGGACCTCCAGGTGATCCAGGCCCTAGGGGATTTCAAGGCAATAAGGTAATCTTACCCTTTGGTTAAAACAAGCAAAGTGTTTTTCTCTAGTGCTTTATGTAATGCATATTTTATTAGTTAGAAGTCAATGAACTCTTGGAAGGAATACCTTTGGAAATGCATAATAACCTGCAGAGGTACACACAGAATCAAGTAGATACAGGAAGTCTGTGGCATAGCTTTATCATTTATTATCATAATATTCAAAGGTGGCATTATTAAATGTAAGCCATTATCTGGAATCTTTGCCATATTTCCTTCTTACTCCTGATGGTTAGTCGTTTTATGGTTCACTAGAAACTGAAAAGCTTTGACAAGTAACACAATTCATACCACTTTGCTTTCCACGTGTAATGCCAATTCAATATGCAGTTTACAGGGGGAAGGGAAATCTACAACTGTTATACCAACAGAAATCAAGCCTTTTTTTTACTACAAGTAATTCTCAACTATCAGTAGCATGCTTATAGGATCCTTTCACAGATAACCAGCCAAGATAGGTAGGGGTTAAATAGGAACTAAATAATAAAATCAAAACATGCTAATAAGAGGGATCTTTGAAGGACCTGGTTATAAGGCTCCTTTTTCCAATAAGAGTGGCCATTAGCTTGCTAAAAGTAAGCTTTCTAGTTCCTTTTCAGTCCATGCTTAGTAAATTTCCTGGATAGATAAATAAATCTTCTCCATGCTTAGTAAATTTCATGGATAGATAAATATCCAATAAACGGTGTTGAGCTAGTGGCTGGAGTTTGTGGAATTTGTGGCAATGACTATAGGAGATGCTATCCTCACCTGACCTAGATAAAGTCAGTTTTCTAAAGGTGATGTTAAATTGAAGTTGTAGGGAGTACTTGAGGAAGAGGAAAGGGAGTGACAAGTACACTATTTTTAATGAGATAATGACAGCAGTGTGATTTACTGGGCCAGTTTGATGTGTAAATTAATGCCACTTCTCAGTGGTAGTGTGCTTAAGGTTCATGGCGGAAACTGTCTTTTTCAGTCCTCACCTGTGATTAAGTCTCTCTGGGGGAAAGAAATGGCCTTGTTGAATACTGAGTAGAAGTGTTCATAAAATTGTGTTGGCTATAGGTAAAATACTGCAGCAAGAAAAATAATATATTTTGATAATTCACATGTGTTCCTAGAACTCTTTGGTTATCTAACATATTGTTCTCACATGTTTGTGAAAAACAGGGTTAAGATCAAACATCAGAGCTGGGGTTTGGTGGTAAGGGATAGGTCTATGAAAAGGCGCCATCATCATTCTTCATAGTGCTATCTAATAGAATTACCACTTGGGTTTTTTAAAATAAATTTTTAAACAACATTATCTGTTAATTCCAAAAATGCATTAATTTTTAATAGATAATTAGTGAAGGGGTTTTTTTGGGGGGGTTATAATTTTTCTGTTATAGAAAAATAATATAGTGGTATTCCAATAAAATAATATAGTGGTATTCCATAATACCACTTTATGGTTGACTTCCACAGCATAATCATAAAAGGAGTCATTTTCCTAAAGTACATGAGGATTTCATCAATTTCCCAAGGGTCTCTCTTTTAAAGTTTTTTAAATTCAAAAATTATAATTTTATAAAAATATACATGACATAAAATTATCTCTTAAGTTTCAGTTACAAAGCTCACTGTCAAGTGATCATACCAAGTTTACTGCCAATTGAAAAATGTCAATTTCTAGAGAATGTTGGGAATTGTTGGAAAGCTATGGAGTAGGGGTGAGCTTCCCATTCTCCCTAGCTAATTCTGGTTAATATTCAGTAATCTCTTGACTTTTATTTTGAGTCTATGTAATTTCTAATACTGTTTGGATCTGTTAAAGAACCATGTTCTATTAAGCATTAGCCAATTTTTTTCCATTTTATATATTTATTAGTATACATAGGTTATTACAAAGGTTTTGCAACAGATTGTGTTATGGTCTGTTATTTCATTTTCAAGAAACACAGTCAACAGCGTCCTTTTTGATTCACCTGTGTAAATTTCAACTTGGTTGGCTCATAAGTGTTGCTGGGAGGGTTTGTGAAAAAGAAGGTTAAGATCAAATAAGATTTATTTGATCCATCAACGTGGATTTTATGTTTCTTGATTTTTGTGTATCTCAAAACCTTTGTAATGACCCATCTATTGTCTTAAAAGTCAAGTTTTGGGGAATGATTTCATTTTGCCTCCCAGAATTTATGGTACTTACTTATACATTTTAAAGATGTAATACACTATTTTGTTCCTTAATCTGGAAATAATGTTGTATTTTAAATCTCTTTTTGTCTATCTTCTCTTTTTTCTATCATTTGGTTAGCAAATGTTTTAAAGAAACTGCTATGACAATTTGTGCTAAAAACCCCTATCCCTCTGAAGCCCAGTAATTCTGTGTTCTTTAATGGGTACAGGAGGATTATTTATTTTCAAACTTCTAATAATAATAGCTAACATTTGTTTAGTATATATTTACCATCTACAGGTACAGTTTTAGATATTCATTTAACACAAATATTATACCACCTTTGGAGGCATGATCTATTCTTATCCCTACTGTCCAGATTAGCTTACAAAGGCACAAATAGTTTAAGCAATGGCTCCCAGTCCATACAGCTAGTAAAGGATGAAGTCAGGATTCAAACACAGAAGTCTCTTAACTATCATATCACATTTATCCCTTTAGGAAAAAAAGCTGAATTTCCTGAATATTTGCACTGAGATAAATTCATTTCTTTTGGATAATATGGGAGTTCCTTCTGTCTTCCCTTATAGTGGATTCTGGCTGGGAACAACAGTTTACTCAAAGATACTTGACTATAGTGTTTAGCTGAAAGTTCAGGAAAAGAAGGAATGGAACTTTCTTGGGAAAAAGAAAACAATAATGCTAACTGAGTTTTCAGTTATTCTATCTCTTACAAGATCTTAAACAAGAAACCTTCAGACTTGTGACATTTGCAAAGACACCATGAGTTTCTAGGTGGGGCCTGCCCATGTCTTTGACTTTGTGAATGCTCTTTCTCATGAACTGTGATCACTTTCTGCCACTTCAGTGTTGGGTTTTTTTCATCAAAAACTTTTTCAGAAAAGGTGGCCAGGGAACAAAAGGAAGAAAAGAACCAGCATTAGTTAAATCAAGGAAAAATGTGCATCTGACACTGTTTCACAAATCGTTTCTGTCATTAATACTTTCCACATGTAAAGTAGCTCTTATTCTGCCCTGAATGTCCCTGTTGCCTTAGTGACAAAACATAGATATTTCTCAGAATAAAGCTCTGGCTGGGAGGCCACCTCACCCTCTTACGCAAAAGAGGGTCAGGTTGTGGCATTCATAAGGCAATATCAACAGTCTCTGAAATCAATTAGAATTGTATTTCTGCAAGTGTCCAAGAAGCCTTATGCCCAGAACCGATCTGAAATGTAAATCAAGAGAGAGTAATGTGCGGCTGCGGGATGACTGAACCCCTCAAAACAAAATGTCACTTATCAGTGGGCTGTTGTGGTTAGGGTGACCAGACATCCCACTTTTGGCGGGACAGTCCCGCTTTTCAACAATTTGTCCCACATCCCGCGGCATTTTAAAAAGTCCCGATTTTTGTAAAGAATGCACGAACCGGTGGGAGAACAAGAAGGAAATATACGGTTTTCGGCTGCCATGTGGCTATTT
>CAUYTI010035147.1:0-12436 GCA_963575145.1 Galago senegalensis | reverse complement strand
TGTGGTCCCAGCTACTTGGGAGGCGGAGGCAAGAGACTCGCTTGAGCCCAGGAGTTGGAGGTTGCTGTGAGCTGTAATGCCACGGCACTCTACCCAGGGGGACGGCTTGAGGCTCTGTCTCAAAAAAAAAAAAAAAAATTTCAATTCTGGCCAGGTCAGTGGCTCACGCCTGTAATCCTAGCATTCTGGGAGGCTGAGGCAGGTGGACTGCTTGAGCTCTGGTTCGAGACCAGCCTGAACAAGAGTGAGACTCCATCCCTACTAAAAATAGGAAAAATAGGGTGGTGCCTGTGGCTCAAAGGGGCATGGGGCCAATGTCATGGCCCCATATGCTGGAGGTGGTGGGTTCAAACCCAGCCCTGGCCAAAAAAATAGAATAGGAAAAACAGCCAAGTGTTGTGGCAGGTGCCTGTAGTCCCAGTTATTCAGCAGGCTGAGGCAAGACTATCACTTGAGTCCAAGAGTCTGAGGTTGCTATGAGCTATGATGCGATGGCACGCTAGCCAGGGCACAGAATGAGACTGTCTCAAAAAAAGAAAATAAAAAGAACCATGGATTTTATAGTATCTTAAAAGGAAAAAAAAATATCTCAGATATGGTGGTTCATGCCTGTAATCCTAGCACTTTGGGAGGCCAATGTGAGAGGACTACTTGAGGCCAGGAGTTTGAGACCAGTCTGGGCAATATAACAAGACCATGTCTCTACAAAAAACAGCAAAATAGCTGGACATGGTGGTTCATGTTGAAGTCCAGGTAACAGAGCACCATTCTGTCTCAAAAACAAAAAATAACCTTCCTCCTCCTCCCCAAAAAACCCCGCACAAATGAGGGAAATAGGCACTCATAGTAAACAGAGTTGCCAAAGTAATCTGCAATGAGGAAATTAATGCATGATCTGGGATTAGGGAGTAATCTGATGAAAAAGCTCAAGGAAGACCTATACATTATGTTTTTTGTACACCAGGCCTTGGTTTAGATCCTATACTTTAGAGGGGCTATTACAGTAGGAAAACCCAGTTGGAGGTATCATACAGAAATAAAGATGTAAGTTAATGAGACTCTCTGAACAAAGTGAGAGTAATGGAAATGGAAAAAAAAATTAAGCAGAAGTTTCAAGTGAAAAATTAGATCTTATAAAAGAACAATGACTAAAGAACTGCATTCCATTCACCTGGTAGATTGATATGAGCTGTGTATCTTAAGGTGGCTTAAGATAGAAGATGATGCATTTAATTTTAAAAACCCAGAGATGAGGATTTAATTGCAAAGGATTACGGAACAATATGAAAGTCATCTACACAGAGACAACAGTTGAAAAATGAATAATTCACAAAGGAACTCTAATAAAACTTATCATTTGTATAGTAATTAACAGCTATCTCATTGCTTTCATATGTATTTAGCAAACAGAGATGTAGCAAACAAAAAAGATAGAAGAGAGACCTGTTGGAGGCAGAAAGGTAAGCATCACGAAAACTGGCAATTTTAGAGAAGTATTAAATAAAAACAGATTCAAAGAAGAGACAAAATCTGGAACCTTGCTATTTAAAGTGAATTCTCAAAATATGTAACATTGGCCACCTGGAAGCTTGTTAGAAATGCAGAATCTTGTGCCCCAATCTAGATCCTTGGAATCAGAATCAGCATTTCAGCAAAACCACTTAGTGATTATTTAGCATTTTGAAGTCTGAGCAGCTCATCTAGAACAGTATTTTTTTTCCAAGGTTCCACATATAGCACTGGTTTATTTTTTTCAAACAGCATTTTTTAAACTGCAGGCCTAAACCCACCATTGATTATAAAAACAACTTAGAATAGAATTGAAAATTTCAGAGCATATCACACATAGTAAGTTCTTTGTGTCTGTATGGGTCATAGTTTAAAATTTTTAGTGTGGGCTGAAAATAAAAATTCTTACCCAGCAGTATATTCTTATTCTCTATTTTTAAAAAAGTTGCGTGGAACCCACTGATCTATTAAACTGATCTCATGACTCTTAAGTTTGGAAAATAATGATCTTTAACATGCTGTTTGGCCTCAGACATTAGCTAAGACTCGAGAAAAGAAGGTTAAGAATGACTATTATGTATGGTAACTACGTAAGGAGCTGATGAAATAACGGTAGACTGACTTAGCTATAAAAGGCCAAATTAGAATTGGACTGCATCAATTGTCGGTTTTGTCTTTGAAGATATAAAAGAGGAAATAGCAGATAGGTCCAATAAGCGTTGTTGTAAATTGGAGAATAAACACAGGCTTTAAGAGATGACGATTAAGGAAACGTGGCTGGTACCAAGAACTAGGGCACTGGTAACCGACCTGTCTCAGTCAAGAAGTGAGGCTGGTCCAGGATGACTGACTCAAAAAAGCAAGTGACGACTGAAAACACTCCCTCCCAGCCCTGGTCCGTGAAGTATGGCCGAGATACTATATATACCTTGGCAAACACCAATAAGGGCTCACAAACTGGCCCCTGGGAGATCACAGTTCTTCCAGGCTAATGTTTCTAGTGCTGTGTTTGGAGGCAGCCTACGGTAGGGCTGGGAGAAGCAGGTAACCCTCGGCATGAAAAATGAAGAGTAGAGCTTTTTACTCCAAGAATTCAAGAGAGAGGGGAGCCAAACTGCTGCTAGGCCTTCTTTAAGACTGCAGGAGTTCGAGTACAGTGAAACCTCGGACAAAATCGTCCTCATTCTGGGTCACGGTACATTCCTAGCGAGAAAGCAGGGACGCCAGAGACACTAGGGTCGTCAGGAAGGGTCAGCCTCTGCTCTCAAAGCCCTCCAGGGGCCCCCCTCTTTCCCAACACCCTTCGCGCGGAGCCCTGAGGCTGTCAGCACCCTCCAGGCTCGGGAAAGGCGTGGTTTTCCTTCCCCACTTTTCCCGTAAGGCACAGCTGCCAGCCCAGTACCACTGCGTCTTGGCAAGGCTGGAGGTGCTCCCACCTTCACTTTAATTAGCATCTTCTTTCCAGTTTGGGGTTGCACACGGATAAATTGCTGCTTCTGCCGCTGTGGTCCCTGCTGCCGCTCTCCAGCACTCTGCCTGTGGAAGTCACTTCTGCTTCCGGGTCACTATCTGGCTTCACACCCACCCCCCTACCCCCGCTTCTTTCCACCGGGCTCCTGAGAGGCTCAGGGATGCTCCCGGGTTTGGGTGCAGTGGCGTCGCAAATAAAAAGAAGGCGGCCAGTTTAGTTACGACGGAGAGGACATCTCTGAGATTCTTAGAGTCTCTAGCGAGCCGGGGCTAGCGGAAAGCGGGAACGGAACGAATTTCTCCCATCACGCCAGGGAGCAACTCGCCCCGTTCTACGCTGGGAGTTGTAGTCTCCCGCCCCTCGGATCCAACGGCAACCGGACTGTGTGAACCCTGTTACCCAGAAGGCCTGGTTCGGTCGCTATCGAAGCTGGAATTCCTGGCCAGTGGTTCTCGCCCGTAATTAGCGGAACCTGTTGGTGTGGCTCACCAGGCTTAATGGGGCTGCTCGAGACTAGTTGCTAAGCGAAGGGATCTTTGGTCAACTGTCACCTGGACCAAGGCAACAGGTAGTGAGTAGACCTGTTCCGGAAGCTGGTTATGGGAACCAGCTTACTCCCCTTTAGATCAGCGCTTACTCTATTGGTCTCCGCAGGGGTGGGAGAAGGAAGTGTAATGGGGTAAATGAACCCTTAGGCTCACTCACAATCCCTTCCCAGTTTTCCTTTCCAACAAACAGTACCTGAGATGAAGACACCAAAGGTAATTGCAACCACGGGACGGGTCAGGGCGACAGGTTTCAGGGACCACACCTCGGTCGGTGCTCGACTTTCAGCTTCTTAAAGGAGGAGAGATGAACCCTGTTGCCAGCCAGACGAGGGCGAAAGCCCAAGGGGATGTTGGTCCTTATAACTTTGCTTTCCAGCCTTCAAATTCATCGCTACCCCGAGGCTCCTGTCATGTCTCATATCGACAACGATGTGAAACTGGACTTCAAGGATGTCTTGTTGAGGCCCAAACGCAACACCCTTAAGTCTCGAAGTGAGGTAAGCGAGTTCCACTACGTCTGTTCTTGACCCCAAGCTCCTGATCAACTGAGAAAGGTGCCCAGTCCTTGTCCTAATGCAGGACATGCTTTTTTTGTTTTGTTTTTGATGAATGAAATGCTCAGTTTCATATTCATATCTGCAGGTGGATCTCACAAGATCCTTTACATTTCGTAATTCAAAGCAGATGTACACTGGGATTCCCATCATTGCCTCCAATATGGATACTGTGGGTACCTTTGAGATGGCCAAGGTTCTTTGTAAGGTAGGACTTCCCTCATGCCTCTTTTCCATTGTTGTCCAGTTCCCTTAGCTGACTGCAGGCTAACTGGATACCCATCCTCAGTAGCTCCTGGCATTTAGCAGTCGGGGTGCTCTGATTTACTATTAATATCTTATCTAGTAAGGCCCCATTATCTGTTAAATTCAAAGGGCCATCTGAATTAGTGAGATTCAAAAGATAAGTTTTGCTCCCATTTTTCTGTTATATGAACAGAATTTTCCCTTTTGTCCTGTCTAGCAGTTTATACACCTTGCCATCTTTTCTCATTACCCAGGTTCAACCCCTCCTGACCACATTCATTCCTCCAATCACACCATTGTTCACAACACAAAGCATTCACTGTTTTAGTCCAGAAATTAAATATGATTTGAGGATTCACAATTCCTTTTTGTTGTTGTTTTGAGACAGGGTCTTGCTGTGTTGCACAGGCTAGAGTGCAGTGGCATCATCATAGCTCACTACAGCCAAACTCCTGGGCTCAAGTGATCCTTTTGCTTCAGATTCCTGAGTAGATAGGCCTACAGGTGTGTGCTGCAACGCCCAGCTAATTTTTGGGTTTTTTTTTTTTTTTTTTTTTTTTGTAGAGACAGGGTATTCTTGCTCTTGCTTGGGTTAGCCTCAAACCCCCAACCTCAATCAGTCCTTCTGCCTGGGCCTCCCAAAGTGCTAGGATTATAGGCATGAGCCACCCTGTCTGGCCCCCTTTTTTCTTTTTTTAATGTTCATCTTTTAAGTCCTAGGTTCCTGAGAGTTTCTGGGCTGTGTCCCAGTTGGAATTTTTCTGATATACAGATTGTTCACTTTAAAAATGAAGATGCTGGCTCGGTGCCTATGGCTCAAGCAGCTAAGGCATTAGCCACATACAACCAAGGTGGCGGGTTCGAATCCAGCCCGGGCCTGCCAAACAGCAATGACAGCTGCAACCAAAAAATAGCCAGGTGTTGAGGCGGGCGCCTGTGGTCCCAGCTACTTGGGAGGCTGAGGCAGGAGACTCGCTTGAGCCCAGGAGTTGGAGGTTGCTGTGAGCTGTGATGCCACGGCACTCTACCCAGGGGGACAGCTTGAGGCTCTGTCTCAAAAAATAAATAAATAAATAAGCCCAAGCCATGATTCCCCACATCACAACTTTAGTTGGGACCATAGGTATCTGCATTCTAAACAGCAAACTTCCTGGAGCCAGTTGAACTGATCCCACAGGCCTCAATTTTCCCATTTGTGAAATGGGCCACTCCTCTCCCACCGTGGGACCAGAGAGGGAAATACTTGCATGCATTCTGAGAACAGCTGAGAGGTATCTAGAAGATTCCACCCAGAAAGATACCAGGCCTGACCAGCTCCTCCACCTCCACCCTGGGAGTCCTTGGTGTATAAAGTGACTTCTGGAAGCCATAGTACATTATGGGGCTGGGGGCTGTGCCCATGCCTCCTCTAGCAGCTTCTACCCAAGGCAAGAACAGGTCCAGGAGCTGCTGGACCCAGGGATACTCACATTGAATCATACTGTCTGTGCAGGCAACATCATACAGCAATCCTGCTGAGCCTGGTGAGAGGGTGGACATGAAGTCCACATCCCCATCCCACATCCCCACACTGGGGAGCCCCATAGTGTGACACCAGCTGAGGTGCTGCTGGTCACCTGTGGGCTTGTAGCAAAGGCATGACACACATGGTTTTATACATGTGCTCATCCATACACACACTTGCACACATGTACATACACACAGACCTTTGACAAACACAGATGGCTATCCTCAGAGGTCCTCTCCTATGGCCAAAGCCACGGGCCTTCTCCTCTGGGCTATTACTGCTCAGGTAAAGATTCCAAAAAGACAGCCGGGATACTGTCACATACAGAGCCAGAGTCCCCGTCAGAGCCTGTAATAAGTCTACACACAGAAATACCAACAGAAAACCCATGTACTGAGCACTTAGCATGGCTGGGGGCTGTGCAGAGTGATTACATGCTCTCTCATTGAAACCCTACTGTCTCCAGGAGGAAGGAGTTATTATCACACCCACTGATGACAGCAAATCAGAGCTGAGAAGAGCTGAACTTCAAACCCAAGAGGGAGAGTCTGCCCATTCACTATTCAACATCTTTTTTTTTTGAGAGAGAGTCTCACTCTGTTGCTGAGGCTAGAGTGCCATGGCCTCAGCCTAGCTCAAAGCAACCACAAATGCGCCTGCCATAACATCTAGCTAATTTTTTTTTTTTTTTGAGACAGAGTCTCAAGGTGTCACCCTGGGTAGAGTGCCATGGCGTCATAGCTCACGGCAATCTCAAACTCTTGGGCTTAAGCGACTCTCTTGCCTCAGCCTCCCAAGTAGCTAGGACTTACAGGTGCCTGCAGCACGTCCGGCTACTGTTTTTTTGTTGTTGTTGCAGTTGTCACTCTTGTTTAGCTGGTCGGGGCAGGTTCGAACCCACTAGCCCTGGTGTATGTGGCCGGCGCCCTACCCACTGAGGTACATGCGCTGCCCAGCTAATTTTTCTATTTTATTTTTTGAGACAGAGTCTCACTCTGTCACCCTGGGCTGAGTGCGGTGGCATCATAGCTCATAGCAACCTCAAACTCTTGGGCTCAAGAGATCTTCCTGCCTTAGCCTCCTAAGTAGCTGGGACTACAGGCACCTGCCACAACGCCTGGCTACTTTTTCTATTTTTAGTAGAAGCTGCACTCTTGCTTAGGCTGGTCTTGAACTCCTGAGCTCAAGTGATCCTCCTGTCTCAGCCTCCCACAGTGCTAGGATTACAGGTATGAGCCACATACCCAGCTAACTTTTCTATTTTTAGTTGAGACAGGGGTCTTGCTCTTGCTCAGGCTGGCCTTTAACTCTTAAACTCAAGTGATCCTGCCTCAGCCTCCTAGAGTGCTAGGAGCCAGAGCCACTGCATCTGGCTTCAATATCTTTCTTAAGAAGGCATCAGTGTGCCTAGCACTGACCTTAGGCCTGGGGACCCGAAGAAGGCAGAGCTGGTCTTGGCTCTTATGACACTGACAGCACTAATGTGGGACTCCAGAAACTAAGCTCTGAGCCACTGGTCCCTATCTCCCAAAGGCTACTGGCTCCTTTCAAATGGGAGATCTCCCTTGCCTGGGTTTCTGATGTCCAAGGACAAGGAGCTCGTCAGAAGACCCTATGGGGAGATGGCCTGGGTTTCAGGCCAAGAAGTCCCTTTGTTTTGTTTTGACAGGTCTTGCTCTGTCACCCTGGGTAGATTACAGCAGCAGCATCATAGCTTACAGCAACCTTAAACTCCTGGGCTCAAGTGATCCTCTTGCCTCAACCTCCAGAGTAGCTGGGACTATAGGTACCCTCCACCAACATGGCTCATTTTTAAAATTTGGGGGGTCTCACTATGTTGCCCAGGCTGATCTCAGACTCTTGACCTCAAGCAATCCTCTCACCTAAGCTTCCCAAAGTACTGAAATTACAGGCATGAGCCACTATGCTGGGCTAAAGATATCCCGTTGATTTGCCATCGGCCAGTGAAAACCAGGTTCTGCAGGCACCTGCACAGACCTGTTATGGATAATTATATGCTGCCTCTAGGCCCCACTCCCTTATCTCTCCCTATCCCTCCAGGGTGGCCTTGAAGCATAAAGCTCAAAGGGGAGGCACAAAAAATGCAACAATGACCTCACTAATCAAATGATACAATATACCTGATTCTCTGGAGGTGTCCTTTTGGCTGGGTCACGTGCTGGCAGGTGTGGGCCTAACTGAGGTGGCCTCTGCCTGAGATTTCCAGACATAGGCCAATCTCTCCAGGTGCCTTCAAAAGCATCTTTTAAAGAAGATCTTGGGCAAATCTCCTATTTGGGGATGAAATCATATTAGCCTCTGACATTTGTGAAACACTTACCATGTGTAGAGGCACATATATTAACAACCCATCACTCTCATTTTGCTAACAAGAAAAGTGAGGCACAGAGAAGTCTAGTAATTTGCCTAAGGTCATAGAGCTGGTATGCGGAACATTTTGACACAGGGAATCTGTCTCAAGAACTTGGACTCTTGGCTCAGCGCCTGTGGCTCAAGTGGCTAAGGCACCAGCCACATACACCTAAGGTGGTGGGTTTGAATCCAGCCCGGGCCCACCAAACAACAATGACAGCTGCAACCAAAAAATAGCCAGGTGTTGTGGTGGGCACCTGTGGTCCCAGCTACTTGGAAGGCTGAGGCAGGAGACTCTCTTGAGCCCAGGAGTTGGAGGTTGCCGTGAGCTGTGATGCCACAGCACTCTACCTAGGGGGACAGCTTGAGGCTGTCTCAAAAAAAAAAAAGAATTTGGACTCTTCACAGCCACGTCTTTACTTGGTTGTACTGGTCCAGTTTCACTGTAAAACCATCCTCACATTTCAGAGGAAATCCTTATGGTGCCTAAAGTCCCCAAACTGGCCATACACCCCTGCCTGTCTAGACCCTGCCCCTCTGATCTCAGCTCTCACACCTCCCAGGGCTCTGCCCAGACTGTGGCTCATTTTCCCTCAGATTCCCCCACCCCCATAATGGGCCCATTAAGGACTAGGATCAGGTCTCATAAATGAGGGGAAGAAGCAGGGAGGGAGGCAACAAGGAGCAGTGGGGACCTGGAAAGCGTGTGCCTGTCTACAGGAACAACTCTTTGCAGTAGCTATGGGCTGCCACATGGCCAGTGAGGCCCATTTTTCCAGACATTGAAAATCCAAATTTTTAGGCTCATTAAAAAAAATGTTGGCATTAAATGCAATTTTTTTTAACGTGAGGGCTACATAATCCCATTTGCAGGCATTCAACCCCTGATGCTACTAGTTTGCAATCTCTGCTTTAGAAAATCAAGTTCCATAAATTGAGGGAAGAAAAGACAAGGAGCCCTGATGCTGAATGAGGACCTACTATGAGCCAGGGGCTGTGCAGGGCTCTGTTGTTACCTCCACACAACAACCCTGTAGGGTCAGGGTTTAGGTCCCCATTTGTAGACCAGAAAACAAGCTCAGAGAGGTGAGGTGGGCTGCCTAAGAACACACAGTAATTGCTGGGAACACTGGGATGAGGACCCAGTCCACCAGACTCTAAAGCCCTAGGTCTCTCTTTTCCCCACTGCGCCCTCCTCTCTCCCCTCCCCAGAGGACCCAGGTCTGCCTGGCAGCACAGAACAGAAGCTCTAGAACACCCAAGTCCTGCTTGGTGGCTGACACGTCATGCTCTGGTGAGTGTCAGGCAGGCAGAGGTTCAAGTGAGATGACCTGCCTGGGTGGCTCTGCAGTAAGGGGCCTGGCCCAGCCTAGGGCGGGGCAGGGAGGAGGAGGTAGGTGAACCTTCTCATACCCTCCTTTGACTCAGGGTTAACTCAGCTCTGACATACCACCTGACTTTCGGTGTGACCTAGTTTTGTAGCTTGGCCAATCAAAGCTGAGTTGGGGAAAGTCAGGAAGTCCAAAAGCTAGAATCAGCTCCTGCCACCTGGCCAGCTGGGCAAATCTGGGCAGGACTTTTTGACGAACAGAAACTTAGTCCCTCCAAATCTAAAATGAAGAGCCAACTTAATTCTTTCTCAGCCCCCTCTACTCTCCATATTTACTGATTCTATTTAGCCCTGTACCTTAATGCTCACCAGCCCTGGGACAAATCCCTCCACCTTGGTTTTCTCACCTGCAAATGGGAGAACTAAATGCCCCTATTTCACAGGTTTGTCGTGAGAACTGCCACAGTCGTGGCAAACCAGGAAGGACGGGGGAGAAGTCCCCAAACACAGGAGACTGAAGAGACATGACCATTGGATGCAGGGTGGGATCTTGGATGAGATCCTGGGGTGCCAAAAGGATATTAAGGGAAGTTGGGTGAAATCCTAATAAAGCGCAAAGTTTAGTTAATAACCACGTGCCAAGGTCAGCTTCTTAGTTGTGACATGTGGATTTAAGGTGGGAACAGTAGGGGCATGTAGGGTGAGTTACCTGTATGACTCTTTGAAAGAGAGAGAGAAAGCAAAATACCAGAACTAAAACACGTGGTGAGGTGGACTGCAGGGCGTGTCTGTTTGCCTTAGGGCCCCAGCTTGTAGGGAAGTGGTTCTCAACCTTCCTAATGCCGCTGTCCTTTAACACAGTTCCCGTGGGTCATGACCCACAGGTTGAGAACCTCTGTTGTAGAGCAATACCTAGCACACAGTAGGCCCTCAATAAATGCCTGTTCCTGGCCTGCTGAGGGAGGCTTAGGCATGAGTCAGAACTTTCTCCGGCAGATGACCAGCCTGACCAGCCCCACCATTGGCCATGGGAAGTGCTGCCCCTCTCCCAGCTCCCCCAAAGGGGCTCAGGCTAATCTCCTGCCCACAGATGTGCAGAGTGGCAGGAAGTGGCCACCCAGGCCTGGCCTCCTCTCAAGCAACACGGAGGCCCTCCTCATGACTTCCATAGCAACAAACTGTAAACATGACCAAGTAGATGGCTGTTGACACTGGGGGTGGCCATGAAGTGGCCATGGAGAATCAAGATAGCAGTGCTGCTCTTCCCAGGCATGACACTGTGGCTGAGAAAGCCAGCAGCTTTAGCATCAAGACAGTGCTGGAGTTCAGCTGTGTCAACTGCGTGTGTGACCTTGGCCAATTCCTATGCCCTCTCTGTTCCCCAGTGGTCTCCTCAGGCAAATGGGGATAATTAATGGTTCCTACCTGGGGGAATCCAAGAAAAGCCTTTAACCTGGCACTTGATAATGGTAATTACTGTTGCCACAGCACAGCCCTAGGAAGTCACCTGCAAGAGATATCCTGGAGGCTGAAAAGAACTGAAGGAGCTTCAGAAAGGCGTGTCACTCAGAAGGGACTGGAGCCAGGCCTGGGAATGCCAAAGCATAAAGGCAAGTTCAGTGAAGAGGCTGGCAGATCTAGTGAAGGGAGAGGCTGGCAGTGCCAGCCCAGCAGTTGACCTGTGGGTCCCTAACTCTTCTGCCTCCAACCCCAAGTCCATGCCCACCAGGCCACCTGTCAAATCCAAAGGCCCTGATCCCTGGTGGGCATGTGTGGGTCATACTGGTCTACACAGCACAGGGCCTGCACACTGTCGGTCACAGGCTATCGCCAGCCCTCAAAAGGGTTTGTGTTTAAAAGAAATAAAATTGAGACTGCCAATCATTTTTACATAATTTATAAGATTTTCATCATCTCTCCAAAAACTGGGGGATGTGTAGGCAATAAATGACAGAGAGCATTAGAGCTGCCCCTCCCTGATAGCCTCATTCTCTAGTCGGCCTCAGCCTCAACCTGCTCAAACCTGCGCCGGCCCTGGGGGCACCCAAGGAGTGACCATTTGACCACTTCTCTTACCATATGCACTGGCACCTGGTGTCTCAGTCTGTGTAGGTGCCACTAAGGGAGGAGGTTCAGCTCTGGTCTAACCACTGAAGGTGTTCTCACAGAAGTGTGCCTCTGGACCTCCAAGCCAACGGGCCCTGGTTTTCCCCTGTGTCTACCTGCCCAAAGCCTTGCTGCAGATCTCCACCAGGACTCAGCGAGATGCGTGGGACTGAGCTGCCAGGCAAGGTCAGGAGGGACCTGTACGCCCATTTTCCAAGCACACTCATCTCCACATTCCACATAAATCCCTGCAAAGGAAGTATGAACACCCCGATTTGCAGATGAGGAAAACTGAGGTTCAGAGAGGCAAAGAGTCTTGTTCAGGGTCCCATAGCTGGTAACCAGTAAGGAAGGGATTCAAATCTAGTGAGATCTGCCAGATAAGCACAGGGTAAGGTTTATTCTGAGTGTGGCTTGGCAGAGTTCCCCAGGAGAACCTGCTGCAAAATAGAAGAATATTCTGAAAGGGTGGCCAAGGTCACAACCACAGAGCGCTTTCCTTGAAGATTTGGAGATACTTTCTACACACCATGAATATACTCTTGGACCCCACAAGACATCAAGGCAGACCAAATATCACCAGGGTCCCCCAAAGTTCTCAAAGAATATTTCAGTTAAATTCTACATGTTTATTTTTTTTTTTTGAGACAAAGCCTCAAGCTGTCCCCCTGGGTAGAGTGCCGTGGCATTACAGCTCACAGCAACCTCCAACTCCTGGGCTCTAGCGAGTCTCCTGCCTCAGCCTCCCAAGTAGCTGGGACCACAGGCGCCCGCTACAACGCCCGGCTATTT
>CAUYTI010035146.1:0-35211 GCA_963575145.1 Galago senegalensis | reverse complement strand
TCCTGGGCTCAAGCGAGTCTCTTGCCTCCGCCTCCCAAGTAGCTGGGACCACAGGCGCCTGCCACAACGCCCGGCTATTTTTTGGTTGCAGCCGTCATTGTTGTTTGGCAGGTCCGGGCTGGGGATTCGAACCCACCACCTTAGGTGTACGTGGCTGGCGCCTTAGCTGGTTGAGCTATAGGCGCCGAGCCACTTCTTCATATTACAAAATCACTTTGTACTCTGCAAGATACAAAGTCATTTTGAAATATGAAGAATTTCATATTTCAGCCTTCTTTATCACCTCAAAATCTTTCATGGAATCATAATCTTCATGTCCATTTATATATGCCTTCTTTCTTTGCTGTGGTCCAGCCACAGCAAACTTATAGAAAGCTATCCCCCAGGGATACAGTGACTGCTCCAACAATCTAAACCACCAGACATCTGGCCAGGAGGCCACCCATCAAGGTTTTGTCAGTATGATGGAAGCCCTGGGAGTTGCTATCCTTGACGGGCATGCCCACCTGAACACCTCACTCCTGGTTGATGGAGAAATGAACTGCTGAACTTTCTTATTCTTACTTATTTATTTGTTTGTTTGTTTATATTTTTATAGACTTGGGTTTTCCTACTTTATTGAAAGGGTAATACTTCATTGTTTCAATTTTGATGTTTAGATCCTGCCTAATTTGGCCACTGAGTGACATTTCAAGGTGGCTTCTGTGTCTTTTTGGCATGTCCCCATCACTCTTGGAGCACTTCCTCACATTTTGGCACATGATATCCTGGACTCATCTTATACTTTCTCTACCACAGTCCTTAAATCAGCTATTTCTTCAAGGATCCCTGATTCCCTTTTAAGCAAAAAATGTTATTTAAAAGTCAAAATCTGGGTACTACGTATGTATGTATATGTATGAAGGTTAAAAGTGTGTATATGTGCAAATATATATAATATATATATGTGTATGTATGTATATACATATATATCCAGGTATTCACACAGATATTCTTTTCCAAACCAACATCACAGGGTTCTTTCTAGTTTCCTTCTTCTTCTTCTTTTTTTTTATTTTTATTTTTTTGAGACAGAGTTTCATTTTGTCACCCTTGGTAGAGTGCCATGGCATCAATCATAGCTCACAGCAACATCAAACTCTTGCGCTCAGGCAATCCCCTTCCTTTAGCTTCCCAAGTAGCTGGACTACAGGCTCCTGCCACAACACCCAGCTATTTCTAGAGACAGGGTCTCGCTGTACCTCAGGGTGGTCTTGAACTCCCAAGCTCAGGTGATTCACCACCTGCCTCGGCCTCTCAGAGTGCTAGGATTCCAGGTGTGAGCCATGGCATCTGGCTCAGTTTCCTTCTTTTTTATATTTGTAACTCTTGGTCCAACTTTCCAAGATGAGCCTCCTCCCCTCAATAGGAGGATGGCCTCCTCACCTTACTTGGTCTTCAACACTCCACACTAAACCAAGCCAGAAAGCAAACAACAAAAAAGGTAGTCAGTCATAAGCCCTTATTTTTCATTAATAGCATTGAAAGTAATTTTTTTAAGTATGATCTCTTTTATTACTCAAAAAATCTTTATTATGGGGACTGTATTCAGACTTAGAAGTGGAAGCTTTTGGAGAGGACAGCCCACACCTCTTGGTAATCCATTTCTGACAGTTTTCTTTGGCCTCCCTCATTCTCTTGGCCAATCATTTCGCATATTCTGCAGCCTTTTCTTTATTTTCCTTAGTACACTGCTTCCTCGGATCCATACGCCTGTGTTTATGTTGCAGGACACATGGAATCACAAGATGCTGAACCTTTGGTGCTTTGGTCCTAGGTTTCTCACCTTCTTTATTTAAGGGCTTTATCACAACATACTGGTGAACATCATCTTCTTGAGACAGACCGAAAAGTCTAAGGATTCTGCTAGCTCTTTCAGGCCCCAAACAACAAGATACCGTAGTATCCATCAGGCCAGGGGTATCCTTCTCTCCTTTCATTACTATAACCAAGTTGAGAACCCTCAGAATGGCATCCACAATGTAATCCTAAACAGTACTTCCTTTCTTCAATTTTCCTTGGTCTGTAACAGAAATGCCCCTTACTCAGTAGCAGGTGGACTTCAAATAACCCAATGAACTAGAAAAGAATCCAGGAACTAGAAAAGAATCAAAACTCAGCCTCAAAAAACAACAAAAAAAAAAATTAGCAAACCAAATTCAATAACACATTAAAAAGATCATTCACCATGTTTAAGTGGGATTTATCCCAGGTATGCAAGGATGGTTCAACATAAACAAATCAATAAATGTGATAGTACTATGTTAATAGATCCAAGAGCAAAAACTATTTGATCATCTCAGTAGATGCTATAAAAGAATTTCATAGAATTCAACATTCCCTTATCATAAAAACAAACACTCATCAAAATGGGTATAGAAGGAACATATCTCAAAATAATAAAGGCTATCTATGACAAACCCACACTTAACTATTATACTTAAAAGGAAAAACTCAAAGGTCTTTCATCCAAGGACTAAAACAAGACAAGCATGCCCACTTTCACCACTTTTACTCAACATAATACTGAAATTCCTGGCTAGAGCAATTAAGCAAGCAAAAGTAATAAAAGGTATTTAAATTGGAAAGAAAGAAGTCAAATTAGCCTTGTTCACAGATATTATCTTAGAGAAGAAAGAAAATCTGAGGTCTCCACCAAGAAAACTATTAGAGCTAATAAATGAAGTCAGTAAAGTTGCAGTATACAAAATCAGCATGCAAAAATTATAGCAAGCCATATATATACACTGAACAGTGAACAATTTGAGAAAGAAATCAAAAAAACATTCTACATATCTACAAAAAATATAAAATGCCAGAATCAATCTAACTAGAGAAGTGAATGATCTATACAAGGAAATCTATTATGTGTATAAGACTCTAGTGAAAGAAATTAAAGAGGACGCCAAAACGATGAAGAAATATTTTATCCTCATGGGTTGAAAAAATTAATATTGTTAAAATGACACTACTACCCAAAGCAATTCGTAGATTCAGTGCAATCCCTGTCAAAATACCAATGATAAAATTTTGGTTTTGGTTTTGGTTTTTCTGCGATAGGGTCTCACTCTGTTACCTAAGCTGTAGAGTGTAGTGGCACTATTATAGCTCACTGCAACCTCAAACTCCCAGACTCAAGTGATCCTCCCACCTCAGCCTCCCAAGTAGGCACATGCCACCACATCTAAATGATTTTCATAAATATGGGGTCTTGCTCTGTTGCCCAGGGTGGTTTCAAACTCCTAGCTTCAAGTAATCCTCCTACCTCAGCCTCCCAAATCACTGGGATTATAGGCATGAGCCACCACACTCAGCCAAATGTGGTTTAAATATCAAGACTGATGACACCACCCCCAGCCAAGAGGATATGAAAAGATTCCTATTCACATATGAAGACTTCTGGGGAGAGACTGGAAACTGTCCCAGAAGGTCCAAAATGGCTTTAAATAGCAGAGAAAGGAGACTGGCTTTGGGATTTTTAGGGGGTGGGGCTGAATGTGAGGGTTTCTTTGCATGGTTACATTTCTTATTGGGGCTAAAGGCAAGAGCACCTCAGCATTCTTACTAGTTGGCTCAGATATAAGACAAAGGAAGAAAAAGTAGTGGGGCTTAACAGCTGTCAGCACTCATGTATCAAAAATTGCGTCCCGCCAGTCTTAGCACAGTGGTTTTTACAACTGTTTAATACCAACCAGTTAGACTCAGCGCCTGTGGCTCAAGTGGCTAAGGCACCAGCCACATACACCTAAGGTGGTGGGTTCAAATCCAGCCCGGCCCACCAAACAACAGTGACGGCTACAACCAAAAAAATAGCCAGGTGTTGTGGCGGGCACCTGTGGTCCCAGCTACTTGGGAGGCTGAGGCAAAAGACTCACTTGAGCCCAGGCGTTGGAGGTTGCTGTAAGCTGTGATGCCACATCACTCTACTCAGGAGGATAGCTTGAGGCTCTATCTCAAAATAAATAAATAAATAACAACCAGTTATAGATTCTTTGTTCCTTCTCCACTCCCACTGCCTCATTTGACAGGAAGGAAGGAAAGAGAAAAAACTGACCAGGCATGGTGACTCACACTCGTAATCCTAACACTCTGGGAGGCCGAGGCGGGTAGACCGCCTGAACTCATGAGTTCAAGACCAGCCTGAGCCAGAGCAAGATCATGTCTCCAGAAATAGCCAAGTGTTGTGGTGGGTACCTATAGTCAAAGCTACTTAGGAGGCTGAAGCAAAGGGATCACTTGAGCCCACCAGTTTGAGGTTGCTTACCGAGGGCAACAAAGTGAGACTCTGTCTCAAGAAAAAAAATAAAAAGAGAGAGAGAGAAATATTAAAATTAAAAAATATATAAAGACAGACTATTTACTACAATCTGTGCGATGGATTGAATGTGTTTGTTCCCCCTACCCCTCAATTCATATGTTGAAGCCTTAACCCCTCAATGTGATGGTATTTGGAGGTGGAGCCTTTGGGAAGTGATTGGGTTTAGATGGGTGGTTCCCTCATGATGGAATTAGTGCCTTATAAGACTGAAAAAAGACCTCCGAGTTCTCTCCACCATGCCAGCACACAGAGAGAAGCCAGGCATCATTAAGCCATGACACAGCCCCTCACCAGGAACTAAACCAGCTGGCCCCTTCCTCTTGGATTTCCTAGCCCCTAGAACTATGAGAAAAAAATGCCTATAGTTTCAGCCTCAAGTCTATGGTATTTCATTATGGAAGCCTGAGCTGACTCAGACAAACTTATAATTTGTAAGTTTGCTTCTATTGTATTTTTTCCTGGGCTTATTAGTCATGTTTTCCTACTTAATCACATGTGATTTTTAAATTGGATTTCAGATGTTGTGTATCAAAGGATCCTAAAACTTAAAGTCATTATTGTATTTATGTAGAGAGGCATCGCTTGTCTTCTATTATGCAGAGAAGGTGAAGGGCTGGTCAGCCCCATCCAAGCAGGAGTTGAGCTGGATGGGAGCTGGCCTCAGTGTCCATCACTCTACCTCTGGTTTCAGATTTCTCAAGGATGAGATATGTTTCTTTGCTTCTGATAAGACTTCATCTTCCAAGCACTACAAAAATGCAAGGGCTCAGCTTCCTCCACCCCAGCCCCAGGCAAGAGACTAGCCTTTGTCTCCTTGGCCTTGAAAGTTCTGCTCCTCAGAGATTCTGAGCTTAGCTCTTTTGCTCCCTCCATATGCAGGCAAATTATCTGGCAGATGTCTTCAGGAGCTTATTCAATGACATGCTTCTTAAAGATCTTTTCCTCTGGCTGCATTTTACCTTCCAAGAGCTGAAAAACTGCCTCAATAGTCCAGCCCCATCCCCAGAATCATCCTATCCAGTCCCCCAGCACACAGTATTCCTTGTAGACAGCTGGCAGTAAGTTCAGGACTCAACTACTCTCTAGTCAGCAGGGCCAGCCCACATGGCTGTCAAAGTCTCTGCTACTGTCTCTTCCTCTAGTAGACTTCTCTGCCTACAGCAGTCAGCAAATGACCTCATGGGAGAAAAGGGCTAGTCATGCCAACTCACTTACCTAGTAAGAATTTTCTCATCTCTGGAACTTTAGTTTCATCTTGCCCACTTAGCTTCCACAGATCTCCAATGTCTTCTAAATACATTTTATGTAATTGAGCCAGTTTCTTTCCTAGATGACACAGTATGAGAAGAAGTTTGCTGCTACCTACCACATTCTACTCCAAAGTGAAACTTCTCTGGCTGTTTCATTTTCACCTCTGTCCTTTATGGAGCTAATCTTATGCAGGAGGTGGAGAAATGAATGAATATGGTCAACTCAAGAATACAACTCAGTAGATGCTTTAGCTAGGTGAATAGCTCTAGTGAAATTTCCAAATATTTTTCTTTTCTCAATCATACTATGGAATTATTGCCTTCCTTCCATACAGGGAGGTTTGAATTTTATGACCTTGATGGCTCAAACAATGCCAGTGATGGTGCTTCAGCATAGTATGGGCATGAGACCTTATTGTCATCCTTCAAATCTGTCTTGTCCAGTAACTGCTACCTCCATCTCTTCCTCAGGCTGGCTCAGGATCTGCAGGAACAGAATAACTGACAAAGTGTGAGCTGGGAGCCAACCCCTTGTGTTACCTTAAGAAAGTTCTTTAACCTCTTTGAGTTTACATTTGATCCTCTGTAAAAGAAGGCAACAATACCTACCTCCTAGGGCTCTTGTGAGAATTGCGTGGGATGTACAGTGCCCTAAATACAGGAAATAATCAATACATTGTTCTCATTGGTCTCCGTTAGTCTCCGGTTTATCCCTCTTCAACAATACCATGACCCAAACTTACAGAGCTGTTTTGATACTGTAGTTAAATGAGACCATAGAAGTGAAGGAATTTTCAAATGTAAAATGTTGTGCAAAAAGAATATTCAGTGCCCATGTCAGTGGTGACTCTTTTGCTGACCGAAGCAAGTGACTAATCTCATGCCAAAGGTCTTCCTGATTAATTTTTGTTCCTATGGCGGCTTGGCTATAAGTGCCATCCTAAATTCTACCATGTCTTCAAAGAACAGGTGAGTGCCATCTCACCTGGGAGTCTTCTCTGAGCTGATCAAGCTAGTGCCCACTGCGGTCGTCCCTCCATGCACCCCAACTGGCTACTGTCATCCATCTAATCCCTAGGATAAACCCTCCACCCCCATCAGGGTGCCACAGAGGTGCAGTGCTTGGGATCATCCACAAGAGCAACCAAATCCCACCTCTGCAACATACTGTGTAACCATGGTCAAGTCCCTTAACTTTCAGCCATCATTTTGCTCATCTATAAGGAGAGGGAATAATAATACCTGTTTTGTAGGATTGCAATAAGAACAGAATGAAATAATAACAACAGGAAGTCCTGGGGTGTTTGGGAGATATTCATCAATGGCTGCTGTTTCTGGGAATCTCCTGACACCTCCCGCCTGCAAGCCTAGTGCTCTGCTGGGTCAGTACCCGCATTCTCCCACGCTTTCCCCCTCAGCCACCGCACCCGCGGAAGACCACGCCTCTCGATGGTCCCACCTCTGGGCAGCAGGGGGCGCCGCGGTCAGGCAGAGAGAGGGCTCGCGCGAGCCAATGAGAGCGCGGAGGGCGGCGGGCGAGCCAATGAGCGCGGCGGGGCGCGGCGGGGCCTGGGGCCAGGCAGCTCTTTCACCGCTTGCTCCGGCTGCGCGCCAGGCTGGCCGCCCGCCCCTCGGCGCCGCGCTTCCCAGCCGCGGGGAGCGGGAATAAATTAGGCTATTCTTAGCAGTGCCTGAAAAGGAGCCCTTTCTGTCTACTAAGAAAGACAAAGTTGTGTCCGTCTCCCGTTTTCAAACCCAAACAGCACAGTTATGTGGGTCGCCTGATGCTGCAGGGTGGGGTTCGCCGTGGTGCTGGGTCCCCAAAGGGGCTTCGTGGGCTCTGCTCTGCCAGGCTGCGGCGAAGAGAGAACTGGCGGCGTCGGGGCGAACCCGGGTGCTGACAGAAGGGGGGGTTCAGCCCTCCTCGGGCTCCAGCCTCCCAACCCTTCCCTTGGCTGCACACCTGCACAGGCCTGAGGAGGGCCCAGGGCGTAGCTGGCGTGGCCGGTGCGCACCTCAGAACCTTGGCGCCCCACGGGCACTGAGAGGCTTCAGGGCCCACTCGCCCGCCTCTGCCTCCCGCTGACCATCGCTCCCACTTTCTGGCCTCCTGTTGGCTCCTCAACTAGACCTCCCCCACTCTCCTTCCCCTTCAGGGAAGCTCCTCCCTTTCATTATGCGTCCTTCACCTGGCTTATCCCACGGGCAATCATTAATTCATATTTGTGGTCTAATCCCCACAGGTGTCCGCTCCGCAAGGGTTGGACCGTGCCATCTTGTTCACAGGTGTGCTCTCTGACTGTAGCAGATACTTAACAAATACATATGGAACAAATGAACGAACCCAAGATAAGGTATTAGGTGCCCCAGACCCTTCAGAACCATTCTTGCTGCCGACTGATGAATCTAACACCCTTATTCTCCACAGCCACCTGAAGGAAACTCTTCTCGTTGGTGGGGAGGGGATGCAGGGAGTCGTTCTCTGAAGCCCCAGCCTGTGTGAGGCTGTGGTCCACACACACCTAAAAGGAAGGTGAGCTCCTGCCAGCATCTCAGGCTGGAGAATTTTCTAGAGCCCTTATGGCCTAGATGACTCAGAAATCCCTGAATATTATACTGATATTTTACTGTGTTAGAGGCTCCACATTTATCAAATTAATAGAAATGACCATTATATTGAGTGACTGCACATTCCCCACACTGAGTGTGACCTCTACGGAAATGCCACGGAGTGATTCATCTTGTTTATAAGGACCCTGCTGCTAGAGGAGGCAAAGTGACTTATTCAAGGTCACACAGTAAAACCAAAGCTCAGCCACTTGCTCTGTAGTAGTTGCGCACTCGAACCTGCCAGCTAACCCTTTTGCCCGGGAGACCTGTCTGGCCTGTCTGATCAATTAGTCAGGAATTAGATGATAAAAAAAACAAATCTCAGGAAGGGAACATCTTGGATTGGGTGGCACCTTTGACCCTAAACATTTGGGATTTGTTCATTTATTCCTTCATCCTACAAGTATTTGTTGAGTCCCCTATGTGCTGGGGAATGCACCAGTGAACAGACAGCTCAGTCACTACCCTGGCTTGGTAGAGCTGATAAGGTGGTTGGAGAGTAAACCTGAAAAGAAGAATTAATAATTACATATTGGGGTGAACACCATAGCGAAACATGGAGGATGACAGGACATACTATGATGGGGAGGGAGAGCCTTCTGCATGGGAGTGGCTCGAGAGCCCCTCTAAGCTGCTGAGGGTCCTAAAAGGACAAGAGGTGCTGACTTAAAGTCAGCACACTTGGTCCTGAACTTCAGAATCACATTTGTGTAGCTTGAGCCCCTCTGCTCAGAAGTGGAATCCAGGTGGGGCCACATCACAAGGCCCAAATGTTTGCGGCTCCTCTGCCCATCTCCCCCTCAGCCCGCAGCCTTCCCTCAGAACCCACCACTGCTCCACAGCTCCCCTGGGCTTTTTTATTTCCTTTACCACATCTGAGGAGTTTTTAATGGGGGAGAGGGCCTAGGAATGAGGTTGTTTGAGGACAAGGAAATGAGCCACTTGCTGTGATGAATGTTCTTGAAAAGCAATTTATTTTTTCACGGGTAGCTCGCTGGGCTTGGGAACAAAAGTGCCTTGGCTGCCTATCAAATATTAACAGAGGCTAACTGTTTTTTCAGCATTTCTCTTTCCCTGCACACGCTCACCCGCGCCTCTCCTTATGCATGACAGAAATGACATCGGGTTCAAGGGCTCCCTGGGGTCCCCTCCTAAGATAAAATGGCAGCTGCTTTTGTGGCCCTGGGACCCTCTCCCTCACGCTCTGTGTTCTTTCTCTTCCCAACAGCAACGGCAGCATTCTCTCTCTCTTGGTGGGAGGGGAAGGAGTAGGTCCCCAGGACAACAGAGCTCAGGTGGGAGCCCTGAAAATCTCAGTGTTGCCCTCAGCAGCCAAGAGCCTACCTGAGCCTACCTCCCCAAAGTTAAGCAAGAGGGGACGCCTTTGCCCTGGACTCCAATCACATCCCCTATCGCAGCCATATCAACACTCCCAGTGCCTCTTACCCAGGCATTAAGGGAGTGGGAAAGAACTCTTGAATAGTGGTGACAGAACAGCCACTGATACTCCTAACAATCCATTGGAACCCTGCTTTTGCTAAATGATGGTTGTGCTTGACTGTCTAAGGGAGTCCTTTCAATCCCTGGGAAATATGACAGCTAAAGCAAAACAAAAGATTGTGTTTCTAGCTGGGCCTTCACAGTCTTGGTGAAAAATTAGTGTGTGAAACTTACTATTAGGAGAGTCTAGGCTTTAGTGGCAATTCCAGGAAGCCAGGAGTCTCCTGCTATCGTGAGTCCTGCAAGAAAGACTAGAGCAAACTCTGCCCCTCTGTGTTGCTCGCCTTTGATGTACGGGAAGTTATCAGAAACAAAAGACCACTGCAGGTGACTCTAGGTCTCTACAGGAAAGTAGATGTCCCTGTTTAAACACATGAGAGACGTATTTGAAAATGTGACTTGCCTTCTGTGGCAGAGGGATTTGGGTTTGTTCTCCTGAAATGATAGCGGCATTTCTAATCTCAGCACTTATGGAACAGAAGTCTTTACCTTCTATAAAAAGGACTTTAGGCAAGTAGCAAGGAGTAGACTTCCTTTAGCCCACTCTGCTGATCCCAGTTCTGGAGCTTATGGGCTGTAGCTCCAAATCTAACATCTGACAGGGGCTGAAGAGGCAGGACATGTTCCCTTCAGTCCAGATTTGGGGTATCTAGACTTTAAAGCTCCAATGAACTTAAATTCTTGGTATTCACATAGTTGTATAGTCCTCCCCCTCTTGTGTGCTTATTTTGTGACTAGCTTTTGACTAGTACAAAGCCATGGAAGTGACACTTATGACTCCCAAGGCTATCTCATAAAAGGCCTTTCAACTCCTGCCAGGATCTCTTTGATTGCACATTCTAGAGGAATCCAAGCCCCATCTAACCACCTTGATTCTGCCATGCTGGAGGGAATTTATGTAGCAAGGCCATGTGAAGAGAGTTGCCCAGTTGATCCTCAGCTCCCTCAGCTCCCCCAGCTGGGGCACCAGACATGTGAGTGAATAAGCCAAGTTGGAAGATCCACACTATTGAGCCTTGGGACACCAGCTCCATCTCCTGTTTAACTGCAACCACATGAGAGTCCCTAAATGAAAACCTCCCAGCTGAGCCCAGTAAACCCACAAAAGAAGGTAATAAGTTGCTAATACAAGCCACTAACTTTGGGTGCGTTTTGTAATGTAGCAAGAGAAAATCAGAACAGAGATCCTGGTATGGAGAAGCAAGAGGTTTATAAAGACTGTCCGAGGCTGGGCACAGTGGCTCACACCTCTAATCCTAGCACTCTAGGAGGCCACGGTGGGTGGATTGCCTGAGCTCACGAGTTTGAGACCAGCCTGAGCTAGAGTGAGACCCCCATCTCTAAAAATAGCTGGGCATCGTGGTGGCTGGCGCCTGTAGTTCCAGTTATTTGGAAGCCTGATGTAAGAGAATCACTTGAGCCCAAGAGTTTGAAGTTGCTGTGAGCTGTGACACTACAGCACTCTACAAGGGTGACAAAGTGAAATTCTGTCTAAAAAAAAAAAAAGAGTTTCCAGTCCAACAGGGCAATGGTTTTGAGCAGTGATTTTTCAACTTCTAGCTAAGGAATCTTTTGTCCATTGGAAATTCATTAGATCTTATAAAAGAAACAAAAACATCGTAATTCTCTTTTTGAAAAGGTGGGAGGGGCTGGGCTCCCATAGCACAGTCATTACAGTGCCAGCCACATATGCTGAGGGTGGTGGGTTTGAACCCAACCCGGGCCTGCTAAATGACAGTGACAACTGCAACAAAAAAATAGCCAGGCATTATGCCAGGTGCCTGTAGTCCCAGCTACTTGGGAGGCTGAGGCAAGATAATCACTTAAATCCAAGAGTTTGAGGTTGCTGTGAGTTCAACAGCACTCTACCAAGCACAACATAGTGAGACTCTGTCTCAAAAAAAAAAAAAAAAAAAAAAAAGAAAGGAGAAGGTGGTGTGTTTGACCATGTTTTCCTTTTCCATGTGCTTCTGCAGAAGCCCCTGGGAAATGAACGAGATCTCCAGCTGATCTCCACTCTCTCTCTCCTTCTCTAATGGAAACCTCAACAAACTTTATTCACACACCTCTGATCTACAGACTATCTCGGCCACATCGTGGAGTTGTATTCACGTGGCCTTAAGGATTAGAATTCTGAGGACCTTCCCTTTTTTAACAGGTAGGAGAGGGCCTAGGTGGTGCCAGCATCTATGTCCTCTGTCTTCAGTGCTAGTCAACACTCTGCCTTCCTTCACCAAAGGAACACCAAAAGCCAAGGTCCAGCAAGCCCTCCTGAGATGCTAAAACATCTTTTCTGTCAAAAAACATTTGGATCAGCCTGTGGTTTATGATAAGCCCCCCTTTTCAGTGGAGAAGGAGGCAAGTACAGTAGAACCTCTGTTAGTTGGCCACCCAAGGGACTGTAACAAACTGGTCAACATACAGAGGTGGTCAGCATAAGGAACAAGGCCTACCATATATGTACATGTGGTACATGTTTAGTCTATGAAAATTAAATCAGATTAAGGAGGTTGTCAATGTAGGGAGGTGATCAGCTATGGAGGTCAAGGCACACCCTTGCATGACTGGTAGATTAGGAGCTAAGACCCTAGTATGACTTTCCCACCCAATCCTGGTGCTCCTTACAGGAAGCCTTACAGGAATGCCTCACCCATTTCACAGATGGGGAAAAGGAGGCTTAGCAGGGTCACGGGGCCCCCAAAGACATGTAGATTCCACTGCAGACCTGCTCACTTCAGGACTATGCATTATCCCTGCTAACAGAGGGACCAAGTAGGAATAAGCCTTGCTGTGCTAATGGAGACTCAAAGAGGTGCTCACTCTCAGTGAAACAAGAGTAGAGACTTCTCCAGTCCCAGCCCAAATCTGTCTTCACAAAGGCATCAGCTAATGCCTATAAGGAGATGGTGGTTGTGGGCCTGAGGGAGGAGGGTTCACTTCTCTCTTCTAAGGCCAAGCTGAGCTGAACTTCAACTCTTCCCCAGACCTCACAGGGTCAGAGCACCCCTCCTAAGTGACAGTCCGAGAGCAGGCTATTGCCCCACAGCCAGGGCTCTCTTCCCATGGAGACAGTATGTCCTTCATAGATCTTCTTCCCTTTTTATCCTTATCACCAAATCCCCCCAAACTCTGTTTTGCTCATCATCCTGCCTTCATCTGAGGGAGAGCAAGGACTTGCATAATAAGCACTTGACTCATCTCCAAAGCCAAGGTTTATTCCAATGGCTTTGACTTTCAACCTCCCTATGTCTCCTTGAAAAGATGAACCGCGCTTTTGTACCACAGGACATGCCAGGAATAGCTCACATTGAGTGCTTTCAGGAGGGGGTGCTCATAGGAAGAGGCCGCAGGTCAGCGAGACAGCTCCAAGGGCCCATTAAGATGATGGACGCCTTTTTCCATGGTGCTTGGGCAAGATGTTGAGCTTCATTACTCATCTCTTCTGCAGGGAGGTCACGATGTGAGGAGGGTGTCCTGAGCGCCTCTGGCCAGGGCACAAGCTCTGGGGACCACACTCACATCCTTAGGAACAGAGAGGATGTGGGAGCAGGACTCCAGAAGGCTTTAACTCAGGAGGGCCCCTGACTGCCTGAAAGCATGGCTTAGGCAAAACAGAGGAGGGTCCCTTCCACGCCACTGAAGCAAATTATAACATCTCTCCTTCTCTTCTCCCCTAAACTGGCAGGTTCTTCCAACAGTCTGCAAATTCCTATAATCAAAGGGAAACTCCCAAAGGCAAAACCAGATTTCTGACTAATTAAAAAATGTCTGAACACATCACATAAGCAACAATAATAATAGCTACTAATTACCCTGTCGCTATAATGACCAAATGCTGTGCCCAGTGCTTAATCCCACTTGCACAGTAGGTGTGGCCACCTTCCTGCCCAAAGTCTTGCAGAAGTTAAGAGACTTGCTATTTGGTATGTAACTGCAGAGCTGGGATTAGAAACAACAACTGTCTGGTTCTAAAGCCCACCATACTCTTTTTGTGAGCTTATTATCTGTGTGTTTTAGAGGGTCAGAGTTTGCTGGGGCAGAAACCAAGAGGTTGGATTCAAGGCCTAGGAGGACCTGGGTCAGGCCTGAGCCAAATAACAAGGGTATGTGACCTCTTTGGCTCCCAGTTTGTGTTTCCTGGCTGGCTTCCATGTTGGAGACAGAACCCAGGCAAGGGTGGAGAGTGTCTAGACCCAGCACCCAGCACACCCTTCCATGACCAGTGGATTAGGAGCTAAGGCCCTACTATGACTTCCCCACCAGATCCTTGTGCTCCTTACAGAAGGCTATGAGTATTGCCTCACCCATTTCACAGATGGGGAAAAGGAGGCTTAGCAGGGTCACGGGACCCAAAGACATGTAGATTCCACTGCAGACCTGCAGACTTCAGGACTGTGCATTCTCCCTGCTGCCTCACGCTGCCTCTGGCTTTGCTCTCAAAGGGGCCCAACCCACAGGTACCCATGGCTGGGTTTTCAAGCTCTTGGAGCACTGACTAAACATGACTGTGTCATATCTCTCTCATTCTCAAGTTACCTTTAGGAGCCTATGGGACCACATCTGTGTAATTATTATTAAAAAGGACAATTTATAATTCTCTCATCATCAATCCAGGAATGGGTTTGGTGGCTGTGTTTGAAAATTTCTTTTTTCCTCCCCTCCACTCCTGAAATATTATAATTATCCTTGTTTACACTATCGACTAGCTTTTTAAGGTCTTTCTGGGTAAATACAGCAAAGATAAATTCCAGCCAAACTCCCGCCTGAATTATTCCAAACCTGAAATGCTTAGGGGTCAGCCTGAATGGGTTTTGACTGTACCTTGAGTCATCGAGAGAGGATGAATACATTACTCCTGACCTTTCCAAGAAGAACATGATGGTCCAGCCCCATCCACTGGGAAACGGTCTGGTAAGATGAGCCTTTCCCTGTCCCCCCACTGGGCCATGAGACCCTGCGAGAGCCTGGAGACAGCTCTTTTTCTGAAAAGGACACACACAGAAGGGTTTGCTCCTGGATCTGTACTGTGTATGCAGTGGCAGCCCACAGCCACCCTTCTCCCACCCTGCTCTCTGCCCCTGGACATGGACTTGATGGGTCAGAACTACCAGACTCCTTGGCCTTCTGTTCCTTGTGGGCTTTGGCAGGGGAGCCCCAGCAGGGATAGGAGGGAGGAGATTGAGACTGTGGTCTTCATTTCTCTGGACCTGTCTGCCAACTGGTCCCCTGGGCTAGCACAGATCTCATCCCTCCCTCTCCACACAGGTCTCATCTCTCCCTCCCCTCACCCCTTCTACTATCAGTATCAGGGTGCTGCACCTTTCCTTGAGGTCTCCCACATTCTGCCTGGTTTGCACATGGTCCATCTGTTAGACTCCGCCATTGTGTTAGCCATCAGATTCCTGGCCCAGGTCAGTTTTGGCCAAGGGAGCACTGATAATAGTAACAAGAGAGGCTGCCATTTGCTCGAGTCTTACGTGGTCCACCCTCTTGACATATGTAATCTAGTATCATTTTCACAACGACCATGGGGGGAAGGTATCCCTGCCTCTCCTATCCAGAGTGATGGGAGCTAAGAACACATCACTGTGCATGCTGGTGCAGGATTAAAGTCAGGTGCAGCCTTTTCAGAAGTTTAAGTGCTATCTGCTGAGCCATGTGGCCTACTAATGGGACTATAGTTACCGTGGAGACACCAGGACAGCTGCCGCTCCTATTGTCAACCCTCTTTGTCCCAGAGCCAAAACGAGTCCTTCAACTCTAGCCTCCTGATCCCTGGGTCTTCCCCCAAAGACTGGATTCACCCTTGCTCCCTGTCAGTGCTGAGGTTAGGGCCATTTCATATCTCATACTCTTGCCACCATACTCAAAGCCTGCTCTTTGAGCTCAACGATATCTGAACCTGGTGTCTTAGCCTCTCCCCAGAGCCGCTGTGCCTAGATCCACATTGCATCTGAGCCTTTGGCTATTTCCTCTCCTCACTGAACTCACCTCCTTCTCTCACCCTCCTGCCTCTATTTTGCAAAATTGTTCACACGTTCCTGATAAATTAACAAAGGAAGAAATAAAACTATCTTCCTTTTAGTCAAGAAACAAAGAAAATTACCTGTAGAAGTAATCCACACAAAGGAAACTAACACCGTTGAAGTCAGCACTTGACAAAAAAGTATAATTGGCCAATAATTAAATGTTCCTTCCTATGTTTAGATCCACAAAATCGAACCAAGAGACAGGAATAATGGCTAACACACAGACATACACACATACATTCACAATAGCAGAAGCTATAACCAGCAAATTATAAATGGACAAAAACTAGATCTGCGAACCAGTTATAAAAGTTAAACAGAAAGAACTTATTTGATGAAAATCATCTCAATAAAGTATTTTAAAAATAAAGGGATCTTGTACTGTATTTTAAAAGAAATATTAAATTGGCAGGGCATAAAAAGGAATGAAATAATGTCTTTTGCAGCAATTTGGATGGAACTGGAGACCATTATCCTAAGTGAAGTATCTCAGGAATGGAAAAACAAACACCACGTTCTCACTCTGTAATAACTGGGAGCTAATCGATGGGCACACACAGCTACAGAAAGATGTAAAGGTCATTGGAAATCAAGAAGAGGGCAGGGAAGAGGAGAGGCTTAAAAACTCACCTATACCCATCAGGTACAATGAACACTACTTGGGTGATGGGCCCACTAAAAGCCCCAACTTAAGCATCATAAAAGGTATTCATGTAACAGAAACACTGTACCCCTTTAATATATTTAAATTAAAAAAAAATAAAATTTGCATGATTTTGGTCTGAAAAAGCTTCTCAATGAGAAATTTTCATCCATGTTGGCAAATATTCAAGTGGTTGGAGGGTCACACCATTCTCAGTATCGAAGGGGCAGAGATAAAGGGTGAGGACATCGCTCTGCATAGACCCACAGGCGCTTGCCAATGTCACCTGCAGTTCCAGACCTCACTCTAGTCAATCTTGGGTTCAGGCAGGGCCTAGTGTCCAACCTCCTGACTCATCTCCCCCTCCCAGCCCCTCTTAGCCTGTCCTCCTGATGTACCACGGATGGGACCTGACCTCTCTTGTGTGGTTAGGACTTAAATCTTCTCTTGTCCTCTCACTGCTCACTTCCCCAGGCCCAGGCAAGCCCCGGTGACCTCTAAGTGACCTTAGCCCAGGAAGCGTGGTTCCACCAACTTTGCCACAATCAGGCAAAAATGACCCGGACACTCTTCACTGTCCCTAGAAAATTCCCAGGTCTTCCTTCAAACAAGATCCACAGAGGTCCATCCCAGATACCAGAGGTCTGAGGTAGGAGCCAGGCAGACTCATTAAAACATCATCAGTAATGAAGCTCAATGTCTTAATTATCAACCATATGTCAAAATTTTATTATTATTATTTTCTTGAGACAGGTCTCTCTGTTGTCCCAGATGGAGTGCTGTGGCATCATCATAGCAACCTCACATTCCTGGGCTCAAGCAATCTTCCAGCCTCAGTCTCCTGAGTAGCTGGGACTACTGGTACCCAGCACAATGCCTGACTAATTTTTCTATTTTTAGTAGAGACGGGGTCTCGCTCTTGCTCAAGCTGTTCTCAAACTCCTGAGCTCAAGCCTTGGCTTTCCAAAGTGTTAGGATTTCAGATGTGAGCCATTGTGGCCAGCCAAATCACATATTCCTAAGTGCATCACATATATGATTTCTGCACCTGAGATCAATCCTGTGCGACAGGTACTAATCCCGTCTTACCCAGAAGTAACTAGAGCTCAGAAAATCTGAACATCCAAAGTCACTGGGTTATTGAAAGATAAAGGTGAAATTTGAACCCATAGTAACAGGCTTTTAGGCCCATTATGACCTACTCTGGTGAGGTGGACTCCTGCTGAGTACCACCAGGAATGGTAAAGAAATAGAAAATAGAAATCTGTTAAATGGCTTCGGAGAACAGCCAAGAGAGGTCCAGAGTGCTGTTCCCTGCCTGAGGGTGCCTTACTCTTGGAGCCCCTGAAGAAACTGAGGACCTGAAGAGAGGCCACGTTGGGCTTTTGACAGATCCATAGGGATATGGAACAAATAGGGGAATTCGTGGCCCACTGGTAAACATCCCAGCCTCCCAACTGAGACTCAAGGGGCTAAACCCTAACAGTAAGAGTGAACCAAATACATTTTGGTTCGGAAAATGTATTTGAGTCGGAAGCCCATTATTTGATTGGATTAAGGCGATCTGGGATTGTGAGACCCCTAACCTAGTAGGCTGTCAGAGCCAAGCATAAATCCTCTCTTAAAAACTGGTAACATGGCTCGGCACCTATAGCTCAACCGGCTAAGGCACCAGCCACGTACACCTAAGGTGGCAGGTTCGAATCCCCAGCCCGGACCCGCCAAACAACAATGATGGCTGCAACCAAAAAATGGCCAGGTGTTGTGGCGGGCGCCTGTAGTCCCAGCTACTTGGGAGGCTAAGGCAGGAGACTCGCTTGAGCCCAGGAGTTGGAGGTTGCTGTGAGCGTGATGCCATGGCATTCTACCCAGGGGGATAGCTTGAGGCTCCGTCTCAAAAAAAAAAAAAAAAAAAAAAGAAGAAAATTGTCAGTATCTATTAAAACTACACATATACCTACTCTGACTAGCAGTTCCGTTCCTAGGTATATACCTAAGAGAAGTAGTGCTTATGCATACCAAGAGACTTGTGCAAGAATGTTCACAGCAGTTCACAACAGCCCCCGATTGGAAACAGAATATTCATAAACATTACAGGAGGACAAATTGTGAGGATTTCACACAATGCAATACCACACAAGTTAGGAAAAAAAACCTACGGATAAATCCAACAGTAGGATTGACTCCAGTAGGCATAATGATGTTTCAGACACGACATAGTCCGTACTGTATGATCCTGTTTATCCTTAGATGAAACTTAAGTATGGTGAGAGAAGTCAAAGTCGCTGATCTGTGACGTGGGTGGGTATCTGTCTATTGTCACAAGGGAGCCCCCTGAGGGCTAGAAATGGTTTATTGAGGTGAGTGGAGGTTACATGAAAGGACATGTATGTACAGAGTTATTATGCCATATAAATAAGTTATAAGATTAGCACACTTTTCATAAGTATATTATGTATCAATTTGAAAAAAGTTCCTTTGAGTAGGAGATAACTTTTTAGGTCCTTTGAAGATCTGACTTCTCAGTTAATACAAATAAATATCTAGCTGCCTCCACTTGGATTTCCCCTTGGAGACTCAGGTCTAGCTCTCCTCTGGAGCTCTTAGAGGCTGCACCCTGCAGAAAGGAAGTAAAGGGGGACCCTCTTCTAGTAGCTGGTCTTTAGTAACTGGTCTTAAGGACAGATGTAATCTTTTAGGAAGACTCTTCCTCTCCTCAAGTCACAAAATGTTATATATCCCTCCTTCTCCCATGTCTGTGGGAAATGCATTCCTTAGTTAGAAACCAATATTTTATAAATACCTTTTTGAATATAACTTGTTTATAAATTGAGCCATGAGTACAGTACAGATGAAATAATTGAAATGTTATATTATCTTTGCTTTTGTAGGCTGTGAAATGTTTAAGTGAGGATACATAATATATTATTTTTATTTTAAGGACCACAGAATACTGGCCGTGGTGCGACTTCTGGCTTTGGTAGTGCTTTCACAGGACAACAAGGACATGAAAATTCAGGCCCAGGGTTCTGGACTGGCCTGGGAACTGGAGGAATATTAGGATATTTGTTTGGCAGCAATAGGTAGGCTGTGCATTGCTCTCCCTTGCTCTTTAATCCTTTTTTTTTTTTAAAGAGGTTTTTTTGCTCTGCTTACAATTTGACTACATTTGGTTTTTCTAAGGGAAATAAATTATGATGACCTTACCTTAAATGAGATTCTCGGAGGATGAGGTAGATACACTGTATGTGCTTTGATCAATATTGTGTATGTTATTTTCTTTCATTGCGTTTCTCTTCCTATGTTGTCCTCATAGATATTATGAGATAGGAAAAGACTATTTACTTGGCATCTGAGAAAATGGGCAGATGGGAAAGAACAAAACATTGGGGGAATAGTTAGCTGTCTGACTTGGTAGGAGAATGGTAGATAGATGGTAGGTAGATTCTTTTTTTCTTTTGAGACAGTCTCCCTATGTTGCCCTCAGTAGGGTACTATGGCATCACAGCTGACAGCAACTTTTAACTCTTGGGTTTAAGTGATTTTCTTGCCTCAGCCTCCCAAGTAGCTGGGACTACAGGCGCCTAGCACATGCCTGGCTGATTTTTTGGTTGTAGTTGTCATTGTTTGGCAGGCCCGGGCTGGATTTGAACCCACCAGCTCTGGTGTATGTGGCTGGAGCCCTAGCTGCTGAGCTACAGGCACCAAGCTGGTAGATTTTTTTTGAGTGCAAAGTCAGAAAGAAAAGGTATTTACTCCCTGTCAGTTTTCTCCTATAACAATGACCATAACAGGGAAATAATTTATATTATGCTAGCCTTGATACACAGAACATTCAGGAGAAAAATGCTTGATAAAGATTTTTTTTTTCTGGTAGTTTAGAAATAGGAGGTGTTTAAAAATTATAATAAGCAAAACACCTAATCCACACATCCGTTTTTACAGAGCGGCAACACCTTTCTCAGACTCGTGGTACTACCCAGCCTGCCCTCCACCCTACTCCGGCACGTGGAATGGTCGCGCTTACTCACCACTTCGTGGCAGCTCAAGTGGCTACTCAGCATGTGCAAACTCAGATACGAAAACCAGAACTGCATCAGGTAAGAGCAAAAATACAGAAAGTCCTCTTACATAGAAAGTTAAGAAGGTGATTATATATTTGATAATCATGGATTTATTTGGTATAGTCGTCAAAAATATCAATAGCACAGTTGGCTGAGATTGAAATATAATTCAGATTTATTCCTTTATTCCTACTTCTAAACATTCTTTAAAAATCAAACAGAGATTTGATTTAGGCTCAGCTCTACCTTAGCCAAGGTTTCAATGTAAATCTTCCTGGGTACTAGGTTCCACATATGTTTAATTCTGTAATCTCTAGGGATCATTTAATTTCTAAAGCAGAATTTTCTAAGTAGAAGGTTGAACTTTTTAAATTTAGTAATATTCAAAAGAATGTATTGAGCTATGCTTGAAATAATTGTCAAAAATATCATAATGTTTTCTTCAATGGCTAAGAGGATATTTTGGCAAAAGCAAAGACTTAGACCAGGCCTGGTGGCTCATGCCTATAATTTTAGCTCTCTGAGAGGCTGAGGCTGGAGGATCCCTGGAGTTCAGGATTACAAGACCAGTCTGAGCAAGAGTGAGACCCTCTCTATACCAAAATAAAACAAACCAAAAAACCAATTAGCTGGGCATTGTGGTAGGTGCCTATAGTACGAGGTGTTTGGGAGGCTGAGGCAGGAGGATTGTTTAAACCCAGGAGCTGGAGTTGCTGTGAGATAGGCTGATCCCACAGCACTGTAGCCCAGGGCAACTGAGTGAGATGCTGTCTCTAAAACAAACAAACCACACCCTCCTTCCCAGAGATATATATCTTAAAAAGCAAAATAACTGTTTGGAGTTAAGCATGAAGCTAAATAGCAGAAAATGTGGTAGGTAATGAGTGGTAGTAGCTTGCTGAGGATTATTATAGATTTGCATTTTTTCAGAAGAAAGTTGTAGAACAATGATTAATTCTTGAAATTGAAAGAAAAATACATCTAAATATGTTTTAAAATGTAAGAGTGGAAATCTTTTAGTGCTGGCTTATATGTAATATGATACGTTCACTTTGAAAAGCTGATATTCCTACCAAAATTCCACCTAAGCATACCCAAGACCTAACAGTTTCACTCTCAGATATACAGCAATCAGAAATGCATGTAATTGTACACTGCCAGGTAAGCACGAGAATGCATCCCTATTCGTAATAGCCTCCAAGTGGAAGCAACCCAGGTATCTGTCAGAAATGAAATGGATGAATAAACTGAGTTATAATGATAGTTACTGCATAAAATGGTATTCTGCACAACAGTGAAAATAAACAAGCAGTTGTGTGCAATAACACGGATAGATCTACCAAATAAGAAGCCAGACAAAAGAATATGTGCAAAAGCTTATGACATTTGTTGTAGTTTATAAAGTACATACTCCTTTTTTTTTATTTAATAGACAGAGTCTCACTTTATTGCTCTCAGTAGAGTGCTGTGGCATCACAGCTCACAGAAACCTCCAACTCTCGTGCCTCAGCCTCCTGAGTAGCTGGGACTACAGGCGCCTGCCACAACGTCCAGCTATTTTTTTGTTGCTGTTTGGCTGGGGCCGGGTTCAAACCTGCTGGCGCTGTACCCACTGAGCCACAGGTGCTGCCCAAAGTACATATTCCTAAACAAGCAAAATAACCTTTGGTGTTAGATGTTAAGATAGAGGTTACCTCTGAGAAGAAGCAAAAGAAAGGTAATTATTAGGAGAATATATGCAATTATGGCTAGGTAAGACATACTCCGACAGAAGAAAACTCTCGGTAGAAATAAAACTTGCAAAAGAAACCTGAAAATAATTAAGAGACTTTTCTTCTCTTTTCCTTTTTTCTTTTTCTTTTTTTTTTTGGAGACAGAGTCTCTTACTATGTGGCCCTTGGTAGAGTGCTGTAGCATCACGGCTCACAGCAATCTCAAACTCCTGGGCTTAAGCGATTCTCTTGCCTTAGCCTCCCAAGTAGCTGGAACTATAGGTGCCCGCCACATGCCCAGATATTTTTTTGTTGCAGTTGTCATTGTTGTTTAGCTGGCCCAGGCTGGGTTTGAACCCCTCAGCCTTGGTGTATGTGGCTGGCGCTGTAACCACTGTGTTATGGGTGCCCAGCCAATTGAGAGACTTTTCGGTTTTTTTTTTCTTTTTTGGGTAGAGACAGTGTCATTTTGTCGCCCTCAGTAGAGTGCTGTGGTGTCACAGCTCATAGCAACCTCCAACTCCTGGGCTTAGGTGATTCTTTTGCCTCAGCCTCCTGAGTAGCTGGGACTACAGGCAGCTGCCACAGTGCCCGGCTATTTTTTTGTTACAGTTTGCCCGGGGCCAGGTTTGAACGCACCACCCTCGGTATATGGGGCCAGCGCCCTACTCACTGAGCCACAGGTGCCACCTGAGAGACTTTTCAAATGGGAAGACTTAGTCTTGTAGCCTGCCTGTTGTGTGTGTGTGTGTGTGTGTGTGTGTGTGTGTACTGTGTCTAGATGACATTGAAAGCCCATAACCCTCCCCACTTTACCTCTTTTTACTTCTGGAGTTGGGAGAAGTATCAGGGCATGGCTTATTCTCCACTGGCCTCTACCTTTTTGGCTTAGACTTGGAATATTGCCTGCACCATAGAATCCATTGTCTTTTTTGGTGGCCTAACTAAAAGGTCATTCCCAGCAAGCCTGGGTGAGTGTCGTGGGCTCTGTGATTGGGAGGGTTGACGTAGATGGCGCTGCACTGTAACACACAATCTTGCACCACCTAGCCGCTCATTCCCTCCTTCCTTCCTCTTATTCATTTACTAACGATGTATTTCTTCTGTAATTTTATACGCAATTCCAATGCATCTTAAAGAAGTTATACAAATTTTATTCTCATTCTAGGATATGGTGGTACCAGAAGACGCTAAAGTTGAAAATTGAAGTCCAACATTGAACGCAAAATTTCTGCTCTTTCATCATTTTCTCTTTAGAAAAAGTGCTGCCTGCTACCATCTGGTGAAAGAGAATCTTCACAGTCCTGTGGTGTTTTGCCCCATACAGCTTTTTGTATACTATTAATTGAGGCCAAGTGTTGATGTGTGACAAAGTCCTTCTGTATTGTGTGTTAGTGTAACACGCAGGTGTACATTGCAGTTTTGGAAAGTGATGTTTAGTCTGAAATACTGAAAATATATTATTTAATTTCTGTAACTTCTTGTAAGAAGCATTGAGAATGAAGGCATTATGGAAACTGAGCACAGACAGTTTCAGTCGTAGATGGGTTGTGGTTGATGAGTTATTACCTCCTAGAGATGATAATATTCTATTTGGCATTATATTTTTTGGTGTTTGCTGTTCTTTAAACATTTAAACCAAGCTTTGGACTACTAATTATGCTAATTTGTGGGTTCTGACCCCTTTTGATCTCTAGAACTTCGAGTCGTTCAGTGGTGGTGGCCTTCTGGTAAGAATTACCTTTCTTTCTTAGGAAAAGGTAGAAAATAAGTATCCAGAAGGTTGTTGTGAATAATCGTGAGGTGACAAAAATGCTTGAAATCTCCATATTTCTCTAGTTCCTAAGAGGTAAAGTTCAAATGCTTCAATAAAGTCTTGTAATAGCAAAAGCATGCAGTTCTCTGTGGAATCTCAACTATTGTTATAACAGTCTGTTTCAATCTTAAATTAAAATGACAGCATATATAAAAAACAAATGAGGTTAGTCTCTTTCTGTTAGCCTCAACGTAATGCGGTGTTACTTTCTTTTGTACTTTTTCTCAATGGAAAGGCGTTTGTGCAGAAAATTCTTCCTGGACAGTATTTTGTTATCATGCCTTAGTCATTTGGTGAAAGTTTTCAAAAAGTGATTCAGGAGTGCTGTGGAAACCTTGCTAAAAAAATCTCAAAGCCTCCCAGAGACTGCTTGGTTACTCTTGGATAAGAGTTATATCCAAAGAACCTTATCTTTACATTTTCGGAATCAATTTAAAACAAATCAAACCTTGATGAGACTTTAAAATGTGACTTGGGGTAGTTGCAAGGGTATTATGAACAGAGCTATTCTTTGTTCATCAATAACACTTAGTAGAAATTTTGATTTATATTACAGAGGACTGAGTTTTCCTCAAGGTGAGTTCCTCTAAATCGTTACCCCATTTGTCCTTAGTAACAGGATATAAAAGAGAATCCAGCTTAATGTCTTTTCCCTTGTGCTTACTGTTTTGAGTTTGAACTTATTCTTTGCTGTAGGAGTTGATGATCTTGCATTAAGTATGTTTTCTTGCAGAGCAAAGTAAAATTTAAAGCTGCTGTAGATGGGGCCAGTGGTAGTGATTTGCATACTGAACTGGATATTCTTAAAACACTGTGTTCAGATTTCTCTCTCTTTTGCTCTGTTGCCTAGGCTAGACTAGTGCACTGACATCATCACAGCTCACAGCAACCTAAAACTTCTGGGCTCAAGTGATTTTCCTGCCTCAGCCTCCAGAGTAGCTGGGACTACAGGCACATGCCACTGTGTCCAGCTAATTTTTTAATTTTTTGTAGAGACTGGGTAGCTGTGTTGCTTAGGCTTGAATTCCTGGTCTCAGGCAATCCTGCTTTGGCCTCCCAAAGTGCTAGGATTAAAGGAGTGAGTATTTCTACTTTTGACTATGATACTACAAATCTTTGGGATCTTAATGTATAGACAGTTGACTAAATCAGTGGCTTTTAGACTCCTCTGGGGAGCCCTATGTGGTATACTTTGAGGCTCTTTCAAAGGCTGGAGGGAAGGGAGAAAAAGAGGCAAAATGTAGGTCTTGAGTTCCTCTAACCACGCAGAGTGTTCCTTTTTCATTTTCTTTCATCACAAAGAAGTGATGTATCTTCACTTCTTTGTCATTTAAAGGAAAGATTCCGATGTCTCACCTCCCCAAATCTAAGACACAGAGAGTAAAAGACACTGCCACTAAGTCTCACTAGGGACCAAGATAGAGGTTGTTGCCAGGGAAACTGGGGTACCTCAGTGGGAGCTTGGGGTGCCTGGTTGGGAGGGTGTACAAAGGACAAAGGAGAGGTGAAAGTGAACTGAAGATAAGCTTTGTGGGGTTTTTTTGAGACAGAGTTTCACTGTGTCACCCTTGGTAGAGTGCTGTGGCATCACAGTTCACAGCAACCTCAAACTCTTGGTCTAAGGTGATTCTTTTGCCTCAGCCTCCTGTGTAGCTGGGACTACAGGTGCCCACCACAGTGCCCAGCTGTTCTTTTGTTGTAGTTGCCATTGTTGTTTTAGCAGGCGTGGGCTAGGTTCGAACCTGCCAGCCTCTGGTGTATGTGGCTGGTGCCGTAACCACTGTGCTACAGGCACTGAGCCAGCTTTGTGGTTTTATTCACATGAGAGTCCAGTAGAACCTTTTGGATGTAGGAGGTTTCTGGTATTTTAACCAATTAGGGGTGTTGCTATACTTTCAAGCATCTGAAGCTCCTTGATCTCTTCCATTCAGACCCCTCTCCTCCAATGTTGCAGGAAGACGAGGCCCAAGGGAGAGAAAGAACACCCAAATACCATGTTTATAAGAGGAAGGGCGTTATTCACCTGCCGGGAGCTTACAGCATAGAATTCTAAATGGCCGTGCTCCCTGACTGGCTTAGTCTTTCCCTTTTTATCTCTAGTCCAAAAGTTCCAAACCATAAGTTTCTTTTTCATTGGTCAGTTTGAATCAAGCAGGAGATATTCCAGCTGCCACAGAACTACAGGATTTCACAGAAGTAGAAATTTCCAAGTTCCTGGAAGCCGGAAGTTTACAAATTCCCAAGAGCTGAGTCACCATGGACAGGACCCTACAGGTGTATCTCTGTGGTCTCCTTGAGAAGACCTGTTCTAGACCTCACCCTTCTCAGGTATCAGTTAAAGGAAAGCTCCCACTGAGGTACCCCAGTTTCCCGTGGCAGCAATCCCTATCTTGGTCCCTTATGAGACTTAGTAGTACTGTCTTTTACTCTCTCACCAAGACTGGCTTAAGTTTATCTATGGTTCTTCCATAGACATTGCACACACTTCTGTTGCACTTACTGTGTTGCATTACAATTATCTTTCTCACTACTCTGTTCCTTAGGGGCACAGAATATTCCTACTTCCAGTCCCTTGCAGTGAGGCATGGTCATGGGACTTAAGTCCTGTCAGTTAGATGCTTTCCTTCAGGTCTTTGGAGGGAGGGACATAAGGACCTTAGGGCAGTGAGGATGTAGTCAGATTCTCAGCAGTGGGGATGTAGTCAGGTGTAGCAGAGGCAGTGTCTGATGGTGGTTCCTAGGGAGACATCCTAGCTGGATGGTGGCTGTGGTTTTGTGCTTGGATACTCATACCTAAAAACTTACTGCCAAGCCAGGGATTTCTAGCCTTCCCATCCATTAACTGGGTGAGCTATTTACACATACGTTACTAGTAAACTTTCTTTCTGCTCAATAATAGTCATCTTTTGTTGTTTGCTACTAAAAACCTCATAAATATGGTGAATCTCTTAAGAGTCTTGAATTGCCAGCAATAGATACTGACTGGCTAATTATAATAAAAGATTGTGGTTGACTCCCAACATCTGTTCCTCCTGGTTTGGCTTCTAATCCAGTGGTTCTCAGACTCGAAGGAGAGCTTTGAAAACTATTGCTTAGCTCCACCCCCAGGGTTTTAGATTTTGCAGGTGAAGCAGTCAGTTTTGTGTGTCAACTAGGCTAGGTTAACACACAAAAGAAGGTAGTTTGTAGATGTGATCATCTACAATCAGTTGACTTTTAGAAGAGATTAGTCTTTTTGGTCTGGGTGGGTCTGATCCAATCAGTTGAAAGGCCTGGGAATAGAACTGTAAAGTTTCCTGGAAGAAATTCTGCCAGTGCACTGCAGTTTCAGCTGGAGAGTTAGTGCCTGCCCTTCCTGGTGGTCTACACTGTGGATTTTGGACTTGGCCTCCACTGTCATGTAAGCCAGTTCCGGTAAATTTCTCCCTATCTCCTACTGATTGTGTTTCTCAGGTTGAACCCTGATTGTTACAGATTTAGGTCCCGGAAGTAACTCTAAAGAATCTTCAGGATGTGTTTTCAGGATGTGATTGGTTCTAGGTTTTCTGGGATTTGTTTTCTAATTAGATTATAACTAAAGGCATGAATGACTGTTTTCTAGGGGTAAAGGTGTGTTGACAGTCTATAGCATGACGTGAAATAGAGATGCACAGATACCACATTTGGATACTACTGATGAAATACCTGTACAATTCAAGTGACCACGCATTCCATATCTTAGAGCTTTTTAGTCAGAGTGTGGTGGGATGGGCGGATTATTTTTAATTGGTCTAAATAAAAAATTAGAGAAAGAAAAGCGTGAGCTAAGGGCTTGAATTCCCAGCTGAAGCTTCATGTGAATGACCTGAAAGCTTTTGTCTGGCCTGAAAGAAACCTTTAACTTCTTAGCCACAGGACTAAGATAAGGAAACCCAAACCCTGAGTCTCATCCTACAAATGGCTGTGTGACCTCTGCCTGAGGTTAACTCTGCTTGACCTGAAGGGCCTGTAATGTCCCCAAATGTGTTCCTCGCAAGAGTTTGCTGACTCTTCCCAGGACCTACCCATGCTACCCACCTGCTTTGCTTTTAAAACTATAACTAGACTCAAGTTCTAGCAGACCCTAAAGAATGAAGTAACAAATTGTGATCCATGAGGGGGTATGCTGCACCCCCAAAAACCATCATGATTTTTTCCAATCTACACAAATAGCAATCTGGGGGATTCATGTGCTAATGGGTCTTAACAGTGAAGATGGTAGAAGGAGCATAACATTGAATCAGGCCAAATGTATTGGTAACGAGTCCGCTAAGCAGAGATTCTAAACTCAGTGCTTGAGGGTGAGAAAGGACTCTGAGAAGTTTAGTTGGTTTGCTGAACATGGGCTCACCGATAGCCTGAACTTCTACCAGAGTGTGTTGGTGTAGAGGAAAGGATGGCGTGTGTGTTTATCATGACTGAGAAATAAATTTGTGAGGGGGAGGGCCCAGGAATTTCGTCGCTCTTCTTTGTAGGTCAGAAAGTACAGTGGGAGCTGCTGCTGTTAAACTGGGACCCCTAGATGCAGTGGGGTTGATGCGATCCCAGGGCAGCAGGGCCAAAGACAACATGGCCTGGTTACTGCAACGGACAGCAGGGCAAAGCAGCAGTCAGACGGTCTGACTCCCAGACACCCATGGCTCTCACTAGTGGGTCATGGTGCACCTAGAAAATAAGTAGAGGGGCACGGTACTAAGCTTTTACCTGATTTGTGTAAATGGAAGAGTTCTAGGTTGAGTAAACAGAAGTCTAACTTAAATTACCAAAATCAAGTCATGGCCTTTAGGTCGTTTCCCAGACTTGAGCCAGTTTTCAGACCGGAATCTCTTCTTCAGTGTAGGATAGGCTGGATCCCCATGGGGAAGGACCCTAGGACACAGCTGTAAGGTTTCTTTTTTCCTGAGACAGGGTCTCACTTTGTTGCTCAGGCTAGAGTGCCATGGTGTCAGCCTAGCTCACAGCAATGTTAGACTCCTGGGCTCAAGTGATCCTCCTGCCTCAGCCTCCCAAGTAGCTAGGACTACAGGTGTTCACCAGAATGCCCAGCTTTCTTGCTTATTTATTTACTTATTTATAGAGACAGCTGTTCTTGAACTCCTGAGCCCAAGGGATCCTCCCACCTTCAGCCTCTCGCAGTGCTAAGCTTACAGCTCTGAGCCATGGCTTGTGGTCCAACCAGCCACATCTTTCTCCCAGTCTACTTTCAATGGACTTATGGCTATTTGCTGGGGTGATTGCATTGGATAAAGGAAAATAATAAGACATTTTGGGAATTACTAGACACTATCTCTGAATTGACACTCATTCTAGGAGGCGATATTACTGTGGTTCATAGTTAAGAGTAGCAACTTGTAGAGTTTTAGCTCAGATCCATCCCTCAGCGAGTGGGGCCTCTGGATATGTAATTGAAGTAGACTCAGTAGCTGGCAGAATCCCCGAATGGGTTCCCTGAGCTGTGAAGCGAGGTGTGTGGTGGTAGGAAAGGTGGAAGCCTCTCAAACTGCCTCTACCTGTAGAAATGATAAACCAACAGTAGCTGTGACAAGGACACTGAGTCACAGGGGCTTAGAGGACGTGGGACCTCAGTTAGTAGGAAGAACATCCAAGTTAGAGCTGATGGCTGCTAGGGAGAGAGTTGGAGTGAGGAGGAGAGGTTAGTCACGTGGATGCAAAGTGTGTGAGCCCTGTACCTCAGAAGATGGTCTTCTTTGGAAATGGGTCATCGCAGATGAAATTAAGATGAAGTTATGCTGGAATAGAGTGAGCCACTAATTACTACTGTCATATATATATATATATATATATTTTTTTTTTTTTTTGAGACAGTCTCACTGACCCTGAGTATAGTGCCATGGCATCATAGCTCACAGCAACCTCAGACTCTTGGGCTCAAGTGATTCTCTTGCTTCAGCCTCCCAAGTAGCTGGGACTACAGGCACCTGCCACCATGCCCAGATAGTTTTTCTATTTTTAGTAGAGATGGGGTCTCGCTGTTGCTCAGGCTGGTCTCGGACTCCTGAGCTCAAGCAATCCACCTGCCTCAGCCTCTCAGAGTGCTAGGATTATAGGCATGAGCAATCATGCCTGGCCAAGACTCCTGTAATTAAATGGGGAAGTTTGTACTCAGACACACACAGGAGGAACACTACGTAAAGATTCATGTTATGCGTCCATAAACCGCAGCATCTCAGAAATTTCCAGCAAGCTATCGAAGCTAGGGGACAGGCCTCGGACCCATCCTTCTCCAGCAGCTTCAGAGGGCACACACCCTGCTGACACCGTCATCTCAGACTTACAGGCTTCAGTATTGTGAGATAATAAATTGGTGTTAAAACGAAAAGGAGGCTCGGCACCTATAGCTCAACCGGCTAAGGCGCCAGCCACGTACACCTAAGGTGGCAGGTTCGAATCCCCAGCCCGGACCTGCCAAACAACAATGACGGCTGCAACCAAAAAATAGCCGGGTGTTGTGGCGGGCGCCTGTGGTCCCAGCTACTTGGGAGGCGGAGGCAGGAGACTCGTTTGAGCCCAGGAGTTGGAGGTTGCTGTGAGCTGTGATGCCACGGCACTCTACCCAGGGGGACAGCTTGAGGCTCTGTCTCAAAAAAAGAAAAGAAAAAAGAAAAAAGGAACCCCCAAAGCAATACTACATTCCTGGAGGGACTTCAGAGATTAGTGTCCCCACCAAGGACTTGAAGGAGATAGGGCTAGTGATCCTGCCACATCCCCATTCAACTTGCCTGTTTGGTCTGTGCAGAAAGTGGATGGATTGTGCATAATAATAATAGATCATCCTACACTTGATCAGGTGGTGAGGACAAGTGCAACTCTGTCCCACGTGTGGTTTCATTGCTTGAAAGCATTAACACATCTGGTGTGATATGTGCACCTGCTGATAGGCAGCACCTGCTCCAGCAAATGCTTGTCCGTCCTTCTTAGCACAGACCACCAGAAGCAGTTTGCTTCACTGTCTTACCTCAGGGGTGTATCAGCTCTCCAGCCCTATGTCATCATTTAGTCTGCAGGGACTTTTCTCCTCTACAGGGTATCACCTGCTCCGTGACATTGATGATAGTAAACTGACTGGACCTCGTGAGAAGAAGTAGCCCCTCCTCTAGATGGACTGGTAAAACATTTATATATTAGAGGGTGGGAAATGGGAAAAAATTCAAGGGCCTTCTGCCTCGGAGATTTCTAGGGGTCTAGCATATGGGGTGTGTTAAAATATCTCTTCCAAGGTGAAGGATAAGTTGTTGCATCTGGCTTCTTCTATAACAACAACAAAAGGAGGTGCAGTGCCTAGGGGGTCTCCCGATTTTGCAGGCAATGTATTCCTTTTGTGATGTGCTATTTACTGACTGCCCCCCACCCTGCAAGCTTTGACAGGGCCCAGGACAAGAGATGGCTCTGTAACAGGCCCAGGCTACTGTGCAAGCACAAATATCACTTTAGTAAGCCTGCTTGCCATTCATCTATCATATTTCATATTTTCCAAATAGTTCCTATTCCCTTTTTAGTTTGTTTAAATTTTGGTTTCCCTCATTTCGTTGTTTTATAAAGGCACTGATTTTCTTTCTTTCTTTCTTTTTTTACTATTTTTTCCCGCTGTTTATCTTTAGTGTCTAGGACAGTAAATAGGATCCCAGGAGAATATAGATGGTACATTTGAATTAGAATAATTCAAGGGTTTAATAAAGAAACTTTTTTTTTATAAAGATGTAGAAATCCCCAAAGGCTAGTATAATAAGACAGGGCAAGTAACAACTGAGCTGTTAGGACATAAAATAGAGTACTAACAGGCAGATTCTCCTTTGTCATGACTAAGTAGCAGCACCCCAATCTTTTCTTGGTAATTAGGATGAATTACCCCTTTCTTTGCCTGTTTGTTCAGTAGCGGGGGGAGCCCCAAATGGTTAGAGGATAGTCTCAGGTTCACAGTTCATCATCACAGTGCTTCCTGGTGGAAGCATTCCTTCCTTGGGCATTAGAACTTCCAAGACCATTGTATTAGCACCATTTTGTGTACCTTCCAAGATGATCTCAACTACCCCATTCTTTTCTTTTCTTAGTATTATCAACATTCTTTTTTTTTTGACAAAGACTCTCAGTCTGCCCTGGCTCGAGTGCATTGGTGTCATCATTATTCACAACAACTTCAAACTCTTGGACTCAAGTGATCCTCTTGCCTTAGCCACTTGAGTAGCTGGGACTACAGTGCCCACCACCACACCTGGCTAGGTTTTCTATTTTTAGTAGAGATGGGTCTGACTCTTGTTCAGGCTGGTCTCAAACTCCTGAGCTCAAGCAATCCACGTCCTTGGCCTCTCAGTGTGCCAGGATTACAGGCGTGAGCCACTGGGCCAGCCAACTGCCCCCTTCTTTCACTTGGTGGGTCTCATAACCACACCAGATCCCCCTCTCTTTTGAGATTGGAATAAAACACCATATTGTGAGGCTTGGGATATGGCTTCTTGTATGGCTGCCAAGGGCCCAGATGGTACAACTCAGAAGATTAGGGAATTAACTCAATGGAATGAACAATGACAAATAGGAAATTTCCCATATTTTCAGGAATTACTGCAAAGTAGATTGTCATCTTTCACCTCTTCTAGAGAAGTACTGTGTGCAGAGCGAACATGTCTGCTGTGTGCCGGTAGCTCACTGTGATGCGATGGTGTCATATTATATTCATTGCAAGGCATTGCCTCACATCTTGTGTCCCTCACTTTTCTGTCTTACCCTTGTGTCTCTGAACATGCTCCTGTCTAAGGGACAGAACTTTAACGTTTGCTTGGGTTTGGCTTTCTAGAGAACTTACACTAAAGCAATTGGTTGTAAAAGTTGTTCGGGATGGTCATATCAGCAGAAGAAGCACCACCACCACTGTGCCTTACTGCCTCTTATCCTCTTGGTGACTTTGACAACCACCTGGGTAATTGGGTTAGTGTTTTGTGAAAGAAAAAGAAGGACAAAAACAATTAGAAAACAACCTATTATCAGTGGAGGAATAAATGTAGAAATTGTCAATCCATCTTCTAATATGTATGAGGTAGATCATGATCACAGCAATGGAGGTCTTTTAGGTCCTGGCTTTATGATAGATCCAACAAAGACCTGGAAGGTAGGGAGGGGGCCCAGGGCTTTCAAGCTTCCACATAAAAGCACCACCCATCTACCTAAACTCTGACTTGAAAGAACCTCTAACTGCTGGGCCAGTAAATTACTCCAATCTGGTGTATGTAAAATTATATATGGGTGGACAACACTGTCGAAACTCTTTAGGAGTGTCCATGAAAGGAAAGAACTACATCCAAAGAAACTAGAAATTAGTATACAAGAGACAGCAGCATAATCAACAATACCTTTTGTGTGCTGTCTAAATATATAAAATAAAAAGATCACTTTTATGTGTTCCAACAGTATTATACTTGTTTTGGCATCAGCATTAAAAAAAGAAGTTGCTGAGGATGGCGTTGTGGAATTGGATCGTGCACATGCAGCAGAAGACCTTGAACATCACATTTTCCTAAGTCCTTGTAGGCATAGCAACCCTTTTCTTTCTCACTGAGGGGGATTAGCCTCCTCTTGCCTGAAGACCATGTAATGGCCTCTCCTGAAGTGGGACCGGGTCCTGCCAGATCTCTTTGCCTTCACTCCAATAACTAGTCAACTCTCAACCTCGACAGAGAAAGACAGTCCCTGCTTTGGGGAGGGGAGGTGAGGGAAGGAGGTCACACACCATAGAGCATAGGGTGGAACTAAAGAGGCTGCAGTAACTCTATTGTAGAACTCAGGCCCATAACAGAAAAAAACTACAGCAACACCCCCATCTGGGCAAGGTTGATCAGCCTAGGTGGAGCCAGCCTATCAGGCAACCCTCCTCTGCACTTCTGGGCAAGGTCAATCAGCCCAGACAGAGCCAGTCTATCAGAAGTGGACAGGCAACCCTCCTCTGGAAAGTCCCTGACCGTAAACCCACCCTATAGCACCTCTGGCTATCAGGTGGCGCCAAGCATCCCTGGACAACAGCTCAGCCAATGGCAACCCCTCCTGACAAAACGCCCAATGAAATTCCTCTATACACTTTAAAAACCTTCCCTCGCTTCATTTCGGGGTCATCCTTCCGCAGCAATGCTGTAGGGTGGAGTGACCCAGGCATATACTTGAATAAAGACACTTATTTGTTTTTACATGTGTGTATGGTGGTCTCTCAGCGGCGACTTCAGTCCCAACAAAGCCACACGCGGGAGTTCATTTGGAATTTGTTAGGTTGCGGAAGGGGCGAGATATGGGTGGAGAGAGAATTTCTCAACATTCACCTGTGACTTCAGATTCATTGTTCTACCAAGGACATGAGGTACCGGTTTTAGTACTCTGCTGGGATGGTTTCTGAAGCTTGGATGTGATGCTCCTTACAGCAAATGAGATAGAGATGTCAGAATTGCTGTGGTACAGTGTTAAAGTGTTTGAAAACTTCAGGGGTTGAAATGTTAGAATTGATTTACAACATGAAATGGAATAATCCAATATCTGACTTCCTCCAGAGCATCTCCCTCAACTAAGGTAGGGAAGGATGTACTGGTGAGAGGGTTATTGGCATTTTAAAGAACTCGGTGAAGGTTGCCCTAAGTAGACAAAGGTTAATACTTCCTATTGAGCTTGTGAAAGTGAACAAGAAGTGCCACTAAGCTTCACACGTACCATTAGGAAATTTCTCACTATCCTCCATTTGTTCAGTTGACAAAAACCAAAAACAAAGCAAACAAAACAAAACAAAACAAAACTGACCAAATTTAGGAATGCCCAGCCATATGTATTAAACTTTATCATTTTCTCATTTCTTCTATGGAAGAGAAAGAAAGATTTGTATTGTGGATATCACCACTAATTCTATTATACTAATTTTTATATCTATTGTGATCATGGCACTTTAACTAAGTCTTCAGGATTTTAACTTTCTTGGAAATCATGGATACCTTTGAAGAGCAATGCCAGACTTTTTAAAGTTTTTCTGAGACAGGGTCTTTTTTTTTGAGACAGAGCCTCAAGCTGTCCCCCTGTGTAGAGTGCCGTGGCATTACAGCTCACAGCAACCTCCAACTCCTGGGCTCAAGCGAGTCTCTTGCCTCCGCCTCCCAAGTAGCTGGGACCGCAGGCGCCCGCCACAACGCCCAGCTATTTTTTGGTTGCAGCCGTCATTGTTGTTTGGCGG